>JAVJIF010011339.1:0-124103 GCA_038442645.1 Agave tequilana
TATCAATCAAAATAAAGAGTCAAATTGTAAGTCATAAGCACCTTCGTGACAGTGAAATTTTGACTAAGGGTTCTTTAACTCTAACTCTTATGCCTTTATATATATATATAAGTGTATAAAGTATGCATATTTCATCAAGGTAAAAATCAAGACTAAATTACTTTCACAAATTTTCTTCCTAACCTTAGAAATCAAACAAATAATCTTATTTGACCAAGTATAATAAATCCTAAATTTGATTTTTCTATTCCTTAAAATTGACTTAATTTCTTACAAAAAAATATGTCAAAATATTATTTCTATTTCAAAAGTTTTTAAAAGTAAAGAAAATGTTAATTTTTTCTTTTTTTAAAAAAAGAAAAACCTAAGTTATGTTAGAACCTCCCCCCACCTATCTCATATGCATTGTCCTCAATGTATTAATTAATGTATAGATGCAAGCAAAAGAAGAAAGGGAAGGAAAATATTACCTTAAGGTGGTGGTTCTAATGGTGGTCTGATTGGTCTACGAAATGTGGCCCAATCGAATTTGCATGGAGTTCGGAGGAACCCACCAGAAACCTCTCTAGTATAACCCACTAAAATGTTTTATATATAAATAATCTTTATTAAGAATTTTATCCCATCTAATTTCAAATTTCACAAATAATTTCGGAGTCAATTTATAAACAACACCCTGTCCCAAATAGTAGAGTGTGAAAAGAGGAATGATTGACTTGGATTTATGAAGTATGGGAACTAATGCCGACTCAGAATAGTGACTTAAGTCAAGTAAAAGTACAGGAGTCGAGATTGGTACAAGAAGAGGGTGCAAATTAAGAGTTGAAACTCAGTCCACATTCATTTCCCAACAACGGAATGTGACTTAACATTGGTAATTCAAGTTCAAGAAGACAGGTTGGGAATCAAAACTGACTCAAAAATATACTCAAGTTGGGTAACAAAACAGGAGTTAATATTGATTCAAGAATTTGAACTGGATCACAAATTTGAGAATCTAGGTCACATTTCTCATTGAGTTCAATTTCATAAAGATGAGAACTTGCCAATTGTTTCAATGAGACTTTCAAAAGTATGAAATTGGTTATGTTCAATATGATGATCATAAAAGATGGCGATTCAATTCATGATGAATTGGCACAGATCCAATGTTGACTCGGGAAAAAGATGAAATCAGGTGAAGGACACTGAGTCATTATTGAATCTGTTGGCCAAGAGGTTACACTCTCCCAATTGTTTGTGTTTTGATGATGACAAACCAATTAGAGCTATTTGGGTACTAGTAAGTTTGTTAAGATAAGTTTCAGGTTTGTACCATTTTTAGAGACCATTTGCTTAGCTATTGCAAGAACTTCTAAGTTCCACAAAGCAAGGAAGGCAAATTGCACATCAAGGAAGGATCATAGAAGAGAAGGCACTAGCAAAGCATTGGAGCTCAAAGACTTGAAGATAGCACAAGAAGTCTTCATGTAATTTGTTTTTCAGTTTATAGTATGTTAAAGAATAGTGGATAGGTTTGAAGCTCTATCACACACGTTTTTGCGCACATGCTCATTCCAAAATAATTTCTCATAAATTATACAAAATATTTTGCATACAAGTTTTTGCCTACAAATACATCTTTATGTTTAATTCTATTTCCTGTTCAAAAGTATTTTTGTTAAATCAAAATCCTCTTATTTTCTTTTCCAAAATGATTTTTGACCTGATCCGGTCGACCGGGGCAGTCGACCGAGTCTGTGTCAGTCTGGTCCGGTCGACCGGACCAGTCGACCGCAGTCTGGCAGATGCACGTATCAGTGTGCATGTCTGCCAGTCGACCGGGGCGGTCGACCGAGATATTTTTTTTGCTCACAGGTTTTCTCAGTCGACCGGGTCGGTCGACCGCTAGCCTATAACGTTCGAATTTTTGAACTACCGTCGACCGGCCCAGTCGACCGATGTATCCGTTGAACAGTAACGGGCAGATTTTAGTGAGCTGTTTATTTTTGTCTTTTGTGTTTAAAAATTCGTTTAAGGATATATTTTTGATCTAATTACCTCCTAAACATCAGTAATTATGTTTTATCCCTAAACCGTAGCCTCTCCTATAATAGGGGTGTTTGGGGAGAGATTGGTTACAACATTTTATTGCTACAAAATTCAAAGTTTAGGGCTTTCAAAAGTTCTTGGTTTTTGTGCTAAATTCTCTCAATTTTTTGAAGGGTTTCAAAAGTTTTCTCTGATTTCATTTCTTTTCTTACACACAAAAGAGCTTCAATTCTACTTATTATTCTCTAAGGACCTTTGTAAGGGAAGAGATTTTTGAAAGAGAGAGTTTGTGGTCTTGTGACTACTCAGAGATCTTGTGATTGTAATTGTGGAGTTGGGTACTCCGGTTGTAATTGTTCTTTGTGATAGAGGAAGTAGCTAGAATCCTTCTGGGGAAGGCGGGGAGTAGAGCTGGTGCTCGAACCTCGATAACATATCCTTGTGTTTGCGATTGGTTTACTTTCTTGCACACTTTACTTGACTATACTTGCTCTTATTCTTGCTCATCATAATCATTGTCATCTTTACTTGCTTGCATTCATCTTGTGAATCTTGATTGGTAATTGTTGTAGCTTTAAATTTTTAAATTTTGCCCTTGATTAGCATTGTCACCTATTCACCCCCCCTCTAGGTGACTTTTCAATTGGTATCAGAGCTTGGACTCTAGGTTTGGCTTAACATCCATAGAGAGATCCTAAACTGTGCTAATCAACATTTTCATTTCATCATTCATCACTATTAAACACATGGCCGACAACATTAAATCCCACCTAAATTTGATGGCCTCAATTCCCAATTTGGAAGGTTAGGATGACTATATTTTTGCAATCTTGGGTAGCTTAGTAGCCAAGTCCTTGACCAAACCCTATGAAGCACCCGTTGGTGATGAGAGCACTTGGACCGACCTTGACTTTAACTATATGAGGCTAACTCCAAGGCCCAAAACTCCCTATTAACCGCCTTGAATGAGGATGACCTACACGGGTATTCATTGCCAATCCGCCTATGAGATTTGGCAACACTTATTGTCACACACGAGGGACTTCACAAGTCAAGAGAGCTAAGATAGATCTCTTGAGGTCCCAATATGAGTCATTAAAATGCTTGATGATGAGTCTATTGATAGTATGGCTACAAGGTTTACTAAAATCACTAATGGTCTTTCTTCCTTAGGTGATGACATCTCTCCAACGATCAAAAGGTGCGAAAAGTAATTCGGGCTCTCCTTCATCATGGGAGATCAAGGCCACCACCTTGAAGGAGTTGAACGACAAGGACGAGATGAACCTCATTGTCTCATTGGGAACTAAAGACCCATGAGATGGAGAAGAAGGCAAGAGAAGAGGCCACTACTTCAAAGAAGAAATCCATAGCCTTCAAGACTTCATCCACCACTGATGACGATGAAGATGACGAAGAAGAAGATGAGGAGCTTACTCTACTTGTTCGCAACGTCAAGAGGATGCCGGAAGAACAAGCTCAACTTCCGGAGAAATTTTGAAGGCAAAGAGGAGCGGAGGATCATATGCTACAATTGCCGCAAACCCGGACACATCATGGCAGATTGTCCGGAGTTCAAGAAGAAATGACTTCCTCCTTCAAGCAAAGAAGCCGGAGGAAAAGAAAGCTTACAAAGCTACGTGGGATTCGGAAAGCGAGTACGAAGAGGAGGTGGATCAAGCTAATATGTTTTCATGGCAAACACACCCAAGGTAACTCCTCAATCCCTTGATGATGAAGATGATGATGTAAGTAAGGAAGTTCTAGTGCATGCTTTTGTAGAACTTTCTGAAACTTATGATAACAAGAAACTTGAATGCTTAAAATTACAAAAAGAAGTTACTTTTCTTAAGAATCAACTCGCCCTTGTTTCTAAAAAAAGATGATATTTCTTCTAATTTCATTTCCATGCAAAAAGAATTTTGTGCCTACAAGATTCTTGTAAGGCAAAATCCCCTATTATTGATGAAAAGAAATTTCTTCTTTTAAATCCAAAATGAATGATTTTGAAAAACTTTTAAAAAGATTGTGCCTTTAATACTAAGAAACTTGAAGAAAAATTTTCTAAAAAGCACACATCTCATGCTAAGATTCCTCATGCTCACACTACACCTAACACGTCTCATGTTCATACTCACAATGCCCATGCTCACAAATCACACACTCATTATGCTTTTTAATATGGTAGAGTATATAGATGCACATATTGTGGTAAAAATGGACATTTAGCTAAGTTTTGCTATGATCAACTAAATAGAATAATAATCTTGTTTGGTTCATGACACTAACCCTAGAGGACCCAAGAATGTGGGTACCAAATCAAGTCTTAAATTGTTTGATGTAGGTACACCCAAAGCTCCAAGACGTAGGGAGCGGTGGTACCTTGATAGTGGTTGTTCAAGCACATGACATGGGACATCAACAACTTCACAACCCTATCAAGGTACAGGAAGGTGGCACCGTCACCTTCAGGGATGACTCCAAAGAACTATCATCGGTATAGGTAACATTCAAATTGGTGCATCTCCTATTATTGAGAATGTTGTTTAGTTGATGGTTTGGAACATAATTTGCTTAGCATTAGTCAACTTTGTGACCGTGGACTTAAAGTTGTTTTTGATGATACTTCTTGCAAGATTTTTGATGTTAAAATCCGATGTTTGTATTCTCACCGTTTTGTGATAATAATGTTTTATATTATAGACATGCTTAATTTAGATTGTTCTACTAAATGCTTGATGCTTTGATGAAAATTCTTGGCTTTGGCATAGAAGACTAGGACATGCATCTTTTGACCATATTTCTAGGATTATTCAAAGGAATTGGTGAAGGGTATACCTTGCTTGAATTTTGAGAAGACGTAAACTTTGTGGTGCGTGCCAACTTGGGAAACAACCAAGTCTTCCTTAAAACCATCAAGGATATCATGTCAACTAGGCCTTTAGAATTAATTCATATGGATCTTTTGGGACCAACTAAAACTAAGAGTTTAAATGGAAGTAGATTTGCATTTGTTTTGGTTGATGATTTCTCCCGTTTTACTTGGGTTTTCTTTTTGCAAAATAAAGATCAAACTTTTCTCATTTTAAGATTTTCGAAAAAGAGTTGAAAAAGAAAAGGGTTTTCCCGATTTTGAAAATAAGGAGTGATAGAGGTGGTGAGTTTGTTAACCAACTCTTCATGACTTATTGTGATAAAAAGGAATTAAGCATGAAATGTCTTGTCCTAGAACTCCACAACAAAATGGAGTTGTAGAAAGGAAAAATAGAACACTTCAAGAGATGGCTAGGACAATGATAAGTGAATATGACCTCCCTCAATATTTATGGGCCGAGGCCGTAAACACCGCATGCTATATATCGAATCGTATTTATTTATGCAAAAATTCTTCAAAAACTTCTTTTGAAATGTATCATTCTAGAAAACCTAATGTTGCATATTTCAAAGTTTTTGGATGCAAGTGTTTTGTTTTGAATACTAAGGATAATTTGGGTAAATTGATGCTAAGGCTTATGAAGCTATCTTTGTTGGATATTCTTCTACTAGAAAAGCATATAGAGTTTCAATAGATCTACACTTACCATAGAAGAATCCATGCATGTTAAATTTGAAGAATCTAATGTGGTTGTTGAGAATGTTGTAGAGATTGAACCATTAGGTGAAGACATGGAGAGACTATCCTTGAAGGACACTCACCCGCTCAAGAAGAAAAGCTAGATCCTATTGGTGAAGTTCAAGAGGATAAGGAGGAAAGCACTCAACCGCTTCCTAAAGCTTGGAGATACGCTACAAATCATCCGAAGGAGCTCATCTTGGGTGATGCATCTAGAGGAGTCACTACGCGCTCCAAACTCCATGACCTATGTGGTAACTTTGCTTTCATTTCTCATTTTGAACCCAAGGGCATTCTCGAAGCCGAGACGGACCCATATTGTTTTGCTTGCCATGCAAGAGGAACTCAATCAATTTGAGCGCAACCAAGTTTGGCACCTTGTTCCTAAGCCCCACGATAGACCAATAATTGGTACTAAGTGGATCTTTAGAAACAAGATGGATGAGTCCGGAAATGTCATTAGGAATAAAGCTAGGTTAGTGGCCCAAGGTTACACTCAAGTTGAGGGAATTGACTTTGAGGAGACCTTTGCACCCGTAGCACGGCTTGAAGCCATACGATGACACTAGCTTTTGCATCTTTTAAAAATTTTAAACTTTTTCAAATGGATGTGAAAAGTGCATTTTTGAATGGTTTTATTAATGAAGAAGTTTATGTTTCTCAACCTCCCGGTTTTATTGATCATGTTCATCCCGATTTTGTTTTTAAACTTGATAAAGCTTTGTATGGATTGAAACAAGCTCCAAGAGCTTGGTATGAAAGGCTTTCTAGTTTTCTCATTTCAAATGATTTTATTAAAGGTAAAGTAGACACAACTCTTTTTACTAAGCATGTTGATAATGATATTTTAATTGTGCAAATTTATGTTGATGATATAATTTTTGGATCTACTAATGAGCTTTTATGCAAGGATTTTGAGAAGGTCATGCAACTTGAATTTGAAATGTCTTCCATGGGTGAGCTCAATTTCTTCCTTGGACTCCAAATCAAGCAATTGCAAGACGGAACCTTCATTAACCAAGCCAAGTACGCAAAGGAGCTAGTAAAGAAGTTTGGGCTTGAAGGATCAAAGGCTTGCAACACTCCAATGGCAACTACAACCAAGCTTGATAAGGACGAACAAGGTAAAAATGTCGATATTAAATTATATAGAAGCATGATAGGAAGTCTTTTATATTTAACGGCAAGTAGGCCGGATATCATGTTTAGTGTGTGTCTTTGTGCTAGATTTCAATCGTGTCCTAAAGAGTCTCATCTTATTGCGGTAAAACGCATTATCCGTTATATTAAGGGCACTATTGGAATGGGTCTATGGTATCCGAAAACTAGAGATTTTTCAATGACTAGCTATTCGGATGCCGACTATGCGGGTTGTAGAGTAGATAGAAAGAGTACTAGTGGGACATGTCAATTTCTTGGTAATTGTCTTGTTTCATGGTCCTCTAAGAAACAAAATTCCGTAGCTCTCTCAACCGCCGAGGCGGAGTATGTTGCCGCGGGGGCTTGTTGTGCATAAGTCCTTTGGATGAAACATACTCTCCTTGATTTTGATTTGCACTTTGATCATATAAAAATATTTTGTGATAATACTAGTACTATACACATGACCAAAAATGCAAATCAACATAGTAAGACCAAGCACATTGAGATTAGATATCACTTTCTTAGAGATCATTTTGAGAAAGGTGATATAGATATGGATTATGTTTCCACGGATTTACAACTAGCCGATATTTTCACTAAACCTCTTGATTTTGCTAGATTTTCGTTTATTTGTGGAGAACTAATGTTTGTATTATTGAATAGGCATGTTTTTCATAACCCCTTTTGATGTATGACAAAAAGGGGGAGAATAAGTTTACATGGACAAAAATAAGTTTTATGAATTTATATGTTTTGGTATTTTTGGTATCAAGAGCAATTTTTGTTTATGAATTCTTGTGTTTTAGTTGTTTTGGTATTTTTGGTATCAAGAGCAATTTTTGTGTTTTATATATTTGTTTTAATTAGTTTCAATAATTGGTGCATCATTTCAATTATTGGTATCTAGAGCATATTCTTGTGTTTTATGTATAGCATAATTTGAGGGGGAGTTTTCTCCTCCTATATTTTTGTTAATAGCCTATTTGTTTTGTCATCATCAAAAAGGGGAGATTGTTGGCCCAAGAGGTTACACTCTCCAATTGTTTTGTGTTTTGATGATGACAAACCAAATTAGAGCTATTTGGTACTAATAAGTTTGTTAAGATAAGTTTCAGGTTTGTACCATGTTTAGAGACCATTTGCTTAGCTATTGCAAGAACTTCTAAGTTCCACAAAGCAAGGAAGGCAAATTGCACATCAAGGAAGGATCATAGAAGAGAAGGCACTAGCAAAGCATTGGAGCTCAAAGACTTGAAGATAGCACAAGAAGTCTTCATGTAATTTGTTTTTCAGTTTATAGTATGTTAAAGAATAGTGGATAGGTTTGAAGCTCTATCACACACGTTTTTGCGCACATGCTCATTCCAAAATAATTTCTCATAAATTATACAAAAATATTTTGCATACAAGTTTTTGCCTACAATACATCTTTATTTTAATTCTATTTCCTGTTCAAAAGTATTTTTGTTAAAATCAAAATCCTCTTTATTTTCTTTTCCAAAAATGATTTTTGACCTGATCCGGTCGACCGGGGCAGTCGACCGAGTCTGTGTCAGTCTGGTCTGGTCGACCGGACCAGTCGACCGCGGTTCTGGCAGATGCACGTATCAGTGTGCATGTCTGCCAGTCGACCGGGGCGGTCGACCGAGATATTATTTTTGCTCACAGGTTTTCTCAGTCGACCGGGTCGGTCGACCGCTAGCCTATAACGGTCGAATTTTTGAACTACCAGTCGACCGGCCCAGTCGACCGATGTATCCGTTGAACAGTAACGGGCAGATTTTAAGTGAGCTGTTTATTTTTATCTTTTGTGTTTAAAATTCGTTTAAGGATATATTTTGATCTAATTACCTCCTAAACATCAGTAATTATGTTTTATCCCTAAACCCTAGCCCTCTCCTATAAATAGGGGTGTTTGGGGAGAGATTGGTTACAACATTTTATTGCTACAAAATTCAAAAGTTTAGGGCTTTCAAAAGTTCTTGGTTTTTGTGCTAAATTCTCTCAATTTTCTGAAGGGTTTTCAAAAGTTTTCTCTGATTTCAATTTCTTTTCCTTACACACAAAAGAGCTTCAATTCTACTCATTATTCTCTAAGGACCTTTGTAAGGGAAGAGATTTTTGAAAGAGAGAGTTTGTGGTCTTGTGACTACTCAGAGATTCTTGTGATTGTAATTGTGGAGTTGGGTACTCCGGTTGTAATTGTTCTTTGTGATAGAGGAAGTAGCTAGAATCCTTCTGGGGAAGGCGGGGAGTAGAGCTGGGTGCTCGAACCTCGATAACATATCCTTGTATTTGCGATTGGTTTACTTTCTTGCACACTTTACTTGACTATACTTGCTCTTATTCTTGCTCATCATAATCATTGTCATCTTTACTTGCTTGCTTCATCTTGTGAATCTTGATTGGTAATTGTTGTAGCTTTAATTTTTAAATTTGCCCTTGATTAGCATTGTCACCTATTCACCCCCCCTCTAGGTGACTTTTCAGAATCAAGAAGTAGAATTGAATCACAAAGCTGAGGTTCAGGATCATATTCATTCTTAAGTTCAATTTCAAGGAAGGGATAACTTGCCAAAATGTCAATGTCGTTTTCAAAATTTGGAGTTTGGGCAAGTTTAAATGGGTGTGCTGAAATGAAATCTTGTTTTCCAAAACAACATGATTCTTTGGCTCTAAAAGAATGGTTAGCGACATCAGAAATGGTCAAACTGTGAGAATGGAGAGTTTGGACCATTATATCTATATCATGATTACGAGCAATTTGAGCCTGAGTCATGGCTTCAAGCATCTTTTCATAGTCGATTGGTTCATCGTTTTGTTGCGAATGGACTTGAAAAGATGAAGTGTTATTTTGTTTATGGTGAAATTGTGAGTCCGTCAGATTTTGTGATTGTTGCTTGGACTCACGCATACTCATTTCCAAGATTGATGGTTTTCTATTTTGAACTGGTGGAACTAAGTATGAATATTGGAAATATTGTGGACAAGGTGAATAAGGAGACAAGTTGGTTGAAAATTGGACTCGGGGAGATGAATCCCCATTGACTCTGTGAAGAGTTGAAATTATTTTACAAATTATGGTCATAAGATTGGGGCATGGGTCATATTGATTTGGATAAGACCAATCCGGCACACTAGGTTGGTTAAGTTATGATATGTCGGGTTGGTAATATCCGAAAAAGAGGTCGGGTGTAATATAGATTACCATTAAATTTGGAAAAATTATTGTTATAAGCCATATCACACAGAAAATATCAAACACAAACAAAGAAAAATAAAGAAATAAGCAAATAAATAAAAAGAAAAAAATATCTAACCTAAGTTAGGGTAAACCATAGACCTTGACGACTCCAAACTAGTTAGACTGTCCACGGGGGGTATATTGCAGAATCTGACCACAAGTTAATCAACCAGGTAGGGGCAAGATTGGTGGGAGGTATCCGTGCTTAAAGCAACAGGCCTAATTATGCCAAACCATCAGCCTTCAGGTTTCACCCTCAATCCCTAACCTTAGATACCGATTTGGCAAGAGTCAAATTCAAATCAACTTCCCCCTTAGGTCAGTCTCCTATTTGAGTCTGAGATGTCCCTAGGGCCAACGTCTACTCAGTTTTAATTAGGCTTGGGTTAGTGAGTGAGGAGATTGTTTGTGGCTAAGGGAGGGTAATGACTTCCCCACTTATCTTGTTTATAGGACAAGCCTTAAACCAATTGAGTTCAGTGTACAAGTATATAGAAAAAAGTAACACTCAAGCAATATTTCATACAAGAATGAACCTTATACTAAATGCTATGCACACATACCTTGGCTCCAGTACTCTTCAACAGTAAATAGAAAATGTAATGAAATAGACACGTGCCTAAATGCAGAGTCAAATCATTTTTAGCATTTACAATCAACTTTTTACTGATGTGTTAGAAATAGATATACAGTGAGTCAAACAAGAAAATAAATAGCTACAGATATTAAACTTTATAATTCAGCCAACCGGCAGAAAATACAGGTTAGTAGTTCACTCAGATTGCCACAGGAATGTAGCAAATCAGAGGGTTTTTGGGCTCTGTTTCTTGAGCAGAGTCGAGGGCCACTTATATGTCCGCTGTAGCAAAATTCCTTGTTTATTAAATCTGTACACCAAGAATAAAGAAGAAAGTTAACCAAAAATGTAAATTAAAAAGAGAATTACTTACGTCCCTCCCTGGCAATGGCGCCAAAAATTGATTGATAAATGAAAGCGATAAGAATTACCGTCTAGTTTTGGGCTAACGGGTCGTATCCACGAGGAGGAATATGATGAAAGCTTTTCGGTCTTTTTGTTTAGAAAGCAAAGAATGGTGTTTGTTTTTTGTTTGAAAAGAGAATGGAGGGAAGGAATGTCATTTAAAGAAAATTTTAAAATTTTAGAGAAGGCTTTGGAGAAGATGATCTTTTAGAAAATGATTTGAGAGTGATGTGATTTAAATTATGAGAAAGGATCCAGGCTCACTAATTTTTTACTCAACTACGTACTTATCTCAAGAACATTTAGGTGCATCACTTTTATCATAGGCAATAACGTTTAGTTTCTTTTAATGTCCAAGTAAAACAAATAAGATAGTTTTGATTTAAATCTTAAGCCCTTTCTTAACACTTCATTAAAAAGAGAATGTTAAACAATCAAGCGCGAAGAAGAAAGTATGGAATAAAAATAGTTTAAAAAGATTTGTGAAAGTCCAAGTTTAAAATAAAGACATCCTCATGTGCTTTCAAGAATGAAGTTTAACTCAGGTATTTTTCTGATTCAAAAGAGTTGCATTCAAAAAATCAATCAAGAGAGAGGAGGTTGAAGAGATTAATTAATGAGCCCAGAAGATGATTTAGCTACTCATGATGAAAGATAAACAAACAAGAGAATGAACATCAAACATAAACATACCGAATTTAAGTTGAATTGAATAAGCGAGTTGAAGCTCCTTTGATTGTCACTTCAAAGATGAATTACACACTCAATTCCACTCTTCTCTTTATGCTGGTTTAAGCTAAAAAATAAAGAGGAGATACAACTTCTCCAAACTATCTAACAATACTCCTAAAACCCTAAAAATGAACAAGAAATTTAATCCTACTCTTCGCTCCCTTCTTCTCTGTCGAAAATGGTATTTATAGGGAAAAACCAGAAGGGAGAGGGCGTAAGAAGATTGGGGGAGCAAACGCTCCCCCAACAACCATAACAATGCCGCGAAAACATGGCTAGGGCCGCGTTTTCGCGACCCTGGTGTGGCCATGTGGCCACACCCAAATGGTGGAGGTCCCATATTTTGCGACTTTATTTTATCTTATTCATGATTTCCCATCTCAGCTCCTGGTTTTGACAAAACAGTCTTTTATCTCTGGCTTTAAACCGATTGATTTGTAAAGATCCATTTTAACCGATGTTCAACCGATTTCATCCTCTCTGATCTGCCTCGATCTGCCCTGATCTTCTAATTTTGAATTAATTCTGATTTAATCATAATTTTGATGGGCTTTTGGGCTCGTTTCTCTTCCTTTCTTTTAGCAATGGGCCTACATTTAACAAAGAAGAATAAGATTTATTAATAGATTTATTAGATAAAAAACATGGTAATGTGACAATATATATGAAATATATGTGACCAGTCACAGCTTCATGTGTTAACAGAAGCAAGCTTGCAGTGAGTCTAACAAAGATAAGCTCTAAGTAGAGCTACTGCGTAAGCTCTCAGTGGAGCTGAAGTGAACTTTCAGTGAAGTTCAATGATGATCTCACAGCGGAGCTGGAGTGAACTTTCTGAAATTACCTAGGGGGTGAATAGGTGACTAACTAATCTAATGGTGAATTAATGCGGAATAAAAGCTATTTATGCAAACTAAAAATTCTTAAGTTAAACACACAAGGTATAACCTTAAGAGTATAGCCAGATTCCCCATGAAGGGCTCTGGACTATCTCCTCAAGATTCCTCTAGATAAAAGTTGAGGTGCCGATTTGGCTCTCTTGGTTGAATACAAGTGCGAGCAAACAATCCCACGCATATAACAATATAAGCACAAGAATATATCAAGCAAGTAATGAATATGACAATAAGTGAATGCAAGATATAAACACAAGTGAGAGATAGAGAGAGCAATCACAAACACAGGAGATTTGTTTCGAGGTTCAGGCACCCTTGCTCTACGTCCCCGCCTTCAACACTATGAAGGATTTCCACTAAAAATGATCCCACCGGATCACTCGGTGCCGCAATACCTACAAGCGAGTTCACACTAGAACTCCTTTGGACTCTCTAGTCCCTCTCTTGTTCCCGCAAGAACAAACACACACAAGCATGCAAGCTTGCCGAGGCCGCACCTCTACACCGAGCTCCCACAAGAACTTGAAACACCGCGAACCCGCAAGTCCGCCTCCTCAAAGTACAATGTAGAACACTTTGGTGATCACAATACTTTGATCACCTAAAATCCTCTCACAACAAAGATCCCTATAGGATTGATTTATCAAAGGAAAGCTCAAGTATTGTGTGAGAAAAGCAAGGATTAATTATGGTGAAAAACTCAAGAAATCTCTTTTACAAAACACTCTTGAAAAACTCTCCTTTTGATATGGATGTATTTGGTTCTAAAACAAGTGGAGATAAACACTTTTAAGTGTATGAAAAACTAGCTCAAAAACCCACTTAAAATCTTGTATAAAACAGTCCAAGGGAGCCCCATTTTATAGGCTCCAAAAATCTGCCTGTTGGAAGCCAACTCAGCAGTTCTAAATGCTGACGGTCGACCGCCCGGTCGATCGCCAACGGTCGATTTTTCGACCGTTGGGACGGTCGGTCGACCGGCCAGTGGGCAATGGCCCAGCGGTCGACCGCCCGGTCGACCGGGCCATTTTCAGAGAGCAGACACTCTCTGGAGGTCGACTGTACAGTTGATCGGCCCTGGTCGTGCACGTTTTGTGCACGTCGGTCGACCGACCTCAGTCACGGTCGACCGTGCGGTCGACCGGCTGAAGGCCGGAAAAAACAGATTTCGAGATTTAAAAACTTAGCTTTTTACCTTTAATAAAATCCCATAAATTCTCTAAAAATCTACAAAAATAAGTTCAGTAATATACTTTGATATACAAATGTGTTTGAATAAAATCAAAACATGTTACAAACATTTTGAACTATTTTTATAATATGGAATTTTTGGCTTAAAACGAAATCCGTATTTTTCCAAATCGATTTTTCTAAAACTTCTCCAAATATAGAAACAAGATATTTTAAATACTTTTAAAGCTTAGTGTGTATGGATATGATCTACTACACATATATGATGAAATATCTATGTTTTTGACAATAAGCACTAAAATGGTTTTTGTAAAACACATGCATTTTTGAATTCCAAAAACCAAAACGGTATTTTTCTAGAACTAAAAATCTTTTATGAAAACACATATAAATCTTGTGTGAGTGTATATGATACTTGAGCAATCCACCAACTAATCTATCCTTTACATTTTATCTATAAACAAAATCTTAATAAAAACAAACCTAGACCCAAGTCTTCTCTTGAAGGTCTTCATTTGAAAAACTTCTTCTCCTTCTTGACTTGGTCCAAAACATGATCCAATAAGCTAGATTCCTCTTGAGTACTTGATGTGGTCTTGATGCACAAGCTCTTGAATCAACACGTGCGACTTTAAATTCTTTGATGAAGCTAACACCTACTAAGATCTTGATCACAAATCTGAGACTTATTAAACACAAGATCATTAGTACTATAACTACATGAGTTAATCATCATCAAAACTTAAGTGATGGGTCTTTGGGCCAACAATCTCCCCCTTTTGATGATGACAAAACTCATAGAGTTATATATGCATGGATTAAAGTTAAGCTTCATAGAAGCTCCCCTTAACTCATGCATAGCAATAAACAAATATGATATTCAATGAAGAACATGAACTGAATAAATATTATATGCATAAACAAGGTGAGAGAAACATGCATAAACCAAAAATTCTTTTTCCCAAAAACCTTTTCCCCCTTTTGTTTAAACTTACAAAATCATTTTCCCATTTTGTAAGATGCATAAACTCAATATATGTAAAAACTCAAATATGCATATATATACTCAAAATCATTCTCCCCCTTTTTGTCAATCATCAACATAGGGGTGAAATAAAACAAATCAAAAATAAGGATATATATGCGTATACATTAGTGAAGAGGAAGAAGCTAAGTTAGCTTCCCTGCATACATGCATTATATGAAGAAGGGATGACAAAGCCCTTATTCACATAAAGTATAATATACAATGCATAAGTGGAGATGTGAAGCTCCTCCTACACATGTGTATCACATAAAGAAGAAATGTCAAGCTCCTCGATATAAAATACAGTCAACATGAATCTATATATAGAAGAGATGTTAAGCTCCCCTTGCATATAGACAATACATATCAAAACATTTTTAACACAAGATTTTTGATAATACTTAAACAAATTTTGATACCATTTGAAATTGGAAATTTGATACCAAATGAAATTGAAACATTTGTTAATTTTGATACCAATGAAAGAAAATATTTTGTACCAATTGAAATATATGGTAAATTTTGATACCAAATAAAAGGTAAAATATTTTTGATACCAATTGAAACCGAAACCCAATTTAAATTGAAATATATCAATTGAAGTTTATTGTAAATTCTGATATCAAATAAATGGTACAATATGAAGCATATTTTGATACCTATTTAAATACCAATTGAAAATAATGCATAAGCTTATTAAAATACTAATTGAGATACCAATTGAAATTATGATACAAGACAAGCTTAGCATAAACATAATTTGTGCTTTAAACAAGTAAGACTATAGTAAATCAAGCATAATCAAATCATATATATGTATAAAAATAAAAATACCAATAGAAATTGATATTATCTGAAAATTTGAAGCATACATAAATAAGAAAATATATGAGCATACAAAATAAATATCAATTGTGATACCAATTGAAAACACAATGAGGATCAAGTGTATAGCTCATAAATAACCACCCTATTCATGCACATGATAAAAGGTTTTCAATAAGGCATGCAAGACATAATCGCCCATCCGTCCGCCTTGTAGGGTAAAAGTTATCAAAAATAGATTTGAAAATAGTTGTGCATAGTTTGAAAATACTACCAAATGAAGAATGAATAACTAGTTAAAGTAATTTTTAAAAAACTAGTTAAAGATCCTTCAAAACATGAAATCAAATCATATCTATTTCAGAAAACATTGCAAAAACACAAGAGTTGACACTCGATATCTATAAAGCTCAAAATTTTTCATGAAAACAATATCATGAGTAAACAAATGAAGTGTGAGTGTTTCAAGCATTATGTGAATAGCATATTCATGAAATAGTCAATAAGGCTCAAATATCAAACATGTGAAACACATGAAAATTCATTTTTCATTTAAAAATAAACTTCTAGGTATATGTATAATTTATCCAAAACTAACAATATGCATACATATCCCAAACAAAAAGATCTATAATAGTATTTGCATGAAGGCAAGTGACTCAAGGGTATACATGTATATTTATTAGCTTTAAACAAACATAGCATATACATGAAGCAAAATATGCACAAGGATAGGCAAATCAAGTGTAAATGAGGAAATTATCAAAACTAGGTTATACATGTACATGTAATAGGTACAAATGAGCAATAAAGTACAAACATATAAGAATCAATTGTTGCCCACTACTTGTAAAAGTATATACACAGGTTTTGACAAAAACTACATCTAAACAAGTGTTTACCACATGAAACACAAAACACGAACATACTAAAAATCATCAATGTAAAAGTATGTAAATGAAATAGGAGTTTAGAGATAATTACCAAACCAAAGAACTATACTCTAAGTCTCCAAAACATGTTGGTCCTTCCACCAAACTTCCTTGGTAGCGGTGCAACAATTTGTAGTGTTCGTTTGATCCCATGCATCCACCACCAAGGCACCAACCCTCTCATGTCATGTGAGAGCCCACACCTACATCAAACACAAGTGGTAGGGATTTTGGTACCCATTTTCTTTTGGATCTACGGAGGTTAGTCTTATTTGGAACCCAAACATTCTTATTAGCAAAATTTAAAGAATTAATTCTATCATAGCAAAATTTTGCCAAATGGCCTTTGCGGTCGCAATGTGTACATTTGTACACTCTAGTATGCATATGTATATGAGTGTGATCATGACGTACAAAGTGTGCATATGCATGTTGTAGGTGATGTGCATGACTATGTGGAGCTTGTTTCTTTTGAAACAAGGTTTCCAGTCTATTATGGTTAAATGCACAATTGCTCAAAGTTGAGCTCAAACAATTTATTCTATTTTTTAAAACCTTAATCTCATTTTTATCAATGGCGGCATGAAAAGCATGATGAGAATCAACACCCTTTTTCCTTTTAGAAATAGTTTCTTTTTCTTCTGAAATAACTTTTCTTTTCAAAGAGTTATTTTTTTGTAAAGCAATTTCTTTTTGTTTTCCACCAAACTAATTTTATTTTTCAAAGAATTATTTCCTTCACAAAGATCATTTAATTTTGAAGATAAGGAAATATTCTCCTTTTCCAAGAAATCATTTTCTTTTGAAATGCATTCCAATTTATTTTTAAAAGAGTCATTTTCTTTTAACAAAGAAGTGTTGTTCTTTTTCAATTTATTATTATCCTTTTTAAGCAATTCATATTTTTCAAGAAGTTGTTGACAAAATAATTCAAGCTCATTATAAGACATATCAACATCCTCATCAAGCTCGGATTCGGAGTTTACCTCAAGGGGGTTATCCCCTTGGACCATGTAGCATACGTTGGAAGCCTCACTTCCAACATCCGAGTCACTCCCCGCATAGCATTGTTCTTGTTCGCCAAGGGAGACAATAGTGTTTCATATTACAAAAGCCGAATCAAGATTAGCAATCCTAGATAAATATTCATCATTAAGGGCACTCTTTAATGCATGAATGGCTTTTGCATTAGCCTCTAGATTTTTGCCATTTAAACAATAAGACTCTTTAATAGTGGCTAAATAAACATGAATACCTAAGGCTTTGAGGTACAAAGACATCTTAACCTTCCAAGTTTGGATGTTAATAATGTTAAAGGTGGGAGGTGACATGAAATCCATGTGTGTGTACAAATATTGTGATTAGCCAAAAAATAAGGATATTTAACTCTAGGTTGTTAGACCCAAATCAAGAGCACTTAGCTCTGATACCAATTGAAATCACCTAGAGGAGGGGTGAATAGGTGACTAGCTAATCTAATGGTGAATTAATGAAGAAGAAAAACTATTTATGCAAACTAAAAATTCTTAAGCTAAACACACAAGGTATAACCTAAGAGTGTAGCCGGATTCCCCGTGAAGGGCTCTAGACTATCTCCTCAAGATTCCTCTAGATAAGAGTTAAGGTGCCGCATTGGCTCTCTTGGTTGAATACAAGTGCGAGCAAACAATCCCACACATATAACAATATAAGCACAAGAATATATCAAGCAAGTAATGAATATGACAATAAGTGCATGCAAGATATAAACACAAGTGAGAGATAGAGAGAGCAATCGCAAACACGGGAGATTTATTTCGAGGTTCAAGCACTCTTGCTCTACGTCCCCGCCATCAACACTATGAAGGATTTCCACTAAAAACGATCCCACCGGATCACTCGGTACCGCAACACCTACAAACGAGTTCACACTAGAACTCCTTTAGACTCTCTAATCCCTCTCTTGTTCCCGCAAGAACAAACACACGCAAGCACGCAAGCTTGCCGAGGCCGCACCTCTACACCAAGCTCCCACAAGAACTCGAAACACCGTGAACCCGCAAGTCCGCCTCCTCAAAATACAATGTAGAACACTTTGGTGATCACAACACTTTGATCACCTAAAATCCTCTCACAACAAAGATCCCTATAGGATTGATTTACCAAAGGAAAGCTCAAGTATTGTGCGAGAAAACAAGGATTAATTTGTGGTGTAAAACTCAAGAAATCTCTTTTACAAAACACTCTTGAAAAACTCTCCTTTTGATTTGAAAGTATTTGGCTCTAAAACAAGTGGAGATAAACACTTTTAAGTGTATGAAAAAATAGCTCAAAAACCCACTTAAAATCTTGTATAAAATAGTCCAAGGGAGCCCCATTTTATAGGCTCCAAAAATCTGCCTGTTGGAAGCCAACTCAGCAGTTCTGACCGCTGACGGTCGACCGCCAACGGTCGATTTTTCGACCGTTGGGAAGGTTGGTCGACCGGCTGGTCGATCGGCAACTGGGCAATGGCCCAGCGGTCGACCGCCCGGTCGACCGGGCCATTTCCAGAGAGCAGACACTCTCTGGCGGTCGACCGTGCAGTCGAGCGGCCCTGATCGTGCACGTTTTGTGCACGTCGGTCGACCACCCGGTCCACCGACCTCAATCACGGTCGACCGTGCGGTCGACCGTGCAGTCGACCGGCTGAACTCCGGAAAAAATAGATTTGGGGATTTAAAAACTTATCTTTTTAACTTTAATAAAATCCCATAAATTCTTTAAAAATCTACAAAAATAAGTTCAGTAATATACTTTGATATACAAATATTTTTGAGTAAAATCAAAACATGTTACAAATATTTTGAACTATTTTTGTAATATGAAAGTTTTGGCTTAAAACAAAATCCGTATTTTTCCAAATCGATTTTTCCAAACTTCTCCAAATAAAAAAACAAGATATTTTAAACACTTTTAAAGCTTAGTGTGTATGGATATGATTCACTACACATATATGATAAAATATCTATGTTTTTTATAATAAGCACTAAAATGGATTTGGTAAAACACATGCATATTTTGAATTCCAAAAACTAAAACGGTATTTTTCTAGAACTAAAAATCTTTTATGAAAACACATATAAATCTTTTGTGTGAGTATATATGATACTTGAGCAATCCACCAACTAATGTATACTTTACATTTTATCTAAAATAAAATCTTACTAAAAACAAACCTAGACCCAAGTCTTCTCTTGAAGGTCTTCACTTGAGAAACTTCTTCTCCTTCTTGACTTGGTCCAGAAACATGATCCAATGAGCTAGACTCCTCTTGAGTACTTGATGTGGTCTTGATGCACAAGCTCTTGAATCAACACGTGCTAGCTCCAAAACACGACTTTAAATCCTTTGATGAAGCTACACCTACTAAGATCTTGATCACAAATCTGAGACTAATTAAATACAAGATCATTAGCAATATAACTACATGAGTTAATCATCATCAAAACTAGAGTGATAGGCCTTTGGGCTAACACTTTCAGCGAAGTTCAATTATGAGCTCACAGCGGAGCTGGAGTGAACTTTCAGTGAAGTTCAATGATGAGCTCACAGTGGAGCTGAAACAAGGTTTGATGCGAAGTTGAGTTTCGCCTCTGAGCGAAATTAATTAACTTTGCTGCTTTAGGTTTTCAGATCTCCAACCGTCATTTCAAATTTAATTTTGAAACGATAGCTTGCACCCCCTTTGAGGAGGCAAAGTTAGGCTTTTTGTTATCTATAAAAGCCCGAAGGCTACATAAGAAGTCATCTTCTTCATCGAGCTTCGTCGAGCTACAAGGATTTGAATCGATCCTCTTCACTTCCAGATTTCTAAGAACCTTTTCACCTTCTCTAATGGCACCAAAGCAACGCCCAGGAAAAGAGGTCATTACCTCCGCAGCAATGGCGTCGCCATCTTTGTCCGTCGAACACTCGATTGCCGGTAGGGGTTTACCCCTTTAAGAGATTTTTCATCTTTTTTTGCAGCCTTATTTGGCTTAATTCGCGAAGAATTTTTGAGATTTCATCATACTTTGATGATCTCAGGAGTTGATCTCCCTCAGTTTTGATCTTTTCAATTTTAGGGAATTTATTTTCCTTTAATTTTGAAGATCAAAATCAGGAACCACATAGGTTCTCCTTTAAAGTTCCAAGCGAAGCTAACCCTTAGGGCTTTCTGCATCTTCTTTGGCCGACGCTTAGGCTTCAGAGTGGAGCTAGCTCCTTTGCATTCCTTCGAGGTGAACTGCCCTCTTGCGCTTCTGAGCGAAGCCAGCCCTTAGGCTTTTTCGCCTTCTTTCAAGTGACAGATTGCGAAGGTACATGATAAGTCTACGACGGGCTAAAACAAGGCTTTATGCAAACTCGTTCCAACTTCTTTAAATTAAAGTCGGCCCTTCTTTTTAGGCAGTAAAAATAAGGCACAAGGCTACCTATAAAAATCCCATTAGTTGAACATTTGAAGAGTCATTCTGTTAAGAATTTTGGAGAGTTTTTTTCAAAGAACTTTTAGAGGGAAAAGTCTCTTCCTCACATTCCTCATCTTCTCCAGTCGAGCCGTGACCCCATGGCGCGCAAGCGGCGTCGGTGGTACTCAGATAACGAGGTTGCCACCTCCAGGGTGAACAGAGGCTATGCCCTCGTCCATTAAACGGTCCATGATCGGTAGGGTTTTCACCCTTAGAGATTTTTTAATCTCTTCCTTCAAGCCAACTTTGGCTAATCTCATCATTAACTTGGCTGAGATTGACCCGAAAGTGATGATCTTAGGGAATCCAACTCCCTTGGATTCTGTCTTATCTGTTCTTAGGGACTTGATTTTCCCTTGAATGCTACTTGATGGCATTGAAAATTGAGAAGTTTTCATGGAAACTTCCGGGCGAAACTAGCCCTTTAGCTTTTTTGCATTCTGTCAAGTGACAGAATGCGAAGGTGAACTTCGCCGTGGAGCTGTGTGGCTGATTAGTCTACAATTTTACATCTACATATCGCATTTTTCTACCGAGTTATGAATAAAATATCATTTCTGAATCGTGTTTTGGTCTATTTTGCAGATATTCAATTGTCCAAGGGCAAGATCAGAGCCTAATTAAATCCAATTTCAGATAATTAAATCACTTTACTTGTAGACCAAGATAGAGAGCTTATATAAGATGCATTGGATCCATAAATTGGGGATGAATCTGAAGAAAATTGGATCCAAATACCTAAATCTGAGACCATACAGAAGCTTCCGAGACCAGATGAAGCAGTGGACCAAAATCAGAGACCTAAGTCCCCAGTTTTGCCGCTGATTCGAGATCCGCGGATCAATAGTGGAGCCACGCATTGATTTTTGATGTGTGGCCACGTATGGTCTTTTAGAATTTCCTTCTGCCTATATATATCCCTGTAGAGAGCCAAAAAAGAGTTGAACAGCGAGAATTATGGTTTCTCTTCTTAGGATTAGTTTTAGGTTTTCTTCTTCTTTTTTTTCTTTTGTATTTTTTTTGTTTTATTCACGTTTTAGGGCTGAGATAGATTCAAAGGAGAGAAAAAGAAAGTATTGTATTAGAGAGTGATAATCTATGTAAAGGTGTCTCCTTTCTTTTCTATTGTAATCTTCTCCATCTTCTACATGGTGCTTCGTTAACGTTTCTGCTCATGGCATCTAATTTCTAACCAATAATTTACTAACATGAATCTGATAACCTCTACTAGGCCTTGCTCTAGCAAGAGCTATTGATGGTTCATGATGTTGGATTCTAAAATTCTAACACCTAACTACTAACAAGCTAACTTGGAATGTCTTCTTTATTTTATGCTCACCTCTACTTGATTTTGATGATCTAATAGTAGCTTGCACTTTGTTGTGTGGATTAGATGTGAAAGAATAATTGCCATGCTTTGTAATACTCTTGAAGTAAGGACTAGTGATGGCCAAGGATCCATGTGAGGCAACTATCACTAAGAGCTTAGCATCTTAGTGGAGCAATTAGTAGTTAGTAGCCATGAGCTTTCTTTTATCATTTTCCTCTTTCTTTTTACTTTGTTTTAAAACTATTTTCAAATTCTTTTATTTTTCTTATATGTGTTTTCATCATCTTCTTCGTTCACTCTTGTTTTCATCTTTTTACTACAAACTTTATTTCTTTTCTACCTTGTTTTTACCACTTCCTTAAATCACTTCACAAAGTTTTAATTTCACTTTTTCCTTGTTTCACTTTGTTTTCTACTATCTTGTTTTTTCCATCACCGATTTCAACAAGTTCTTGATTGTTTTTCACATCGCCGTTTTCATCGCCTTCTTACCTATCTCTTCTGGTTTTCTTTTCATTTCTTTTTCTCTTTCTTTAACAAAGATGAACTCTTTAACACCTGACGTGAAACCGAAACTGTTAATACTTCTATCGCCTCCCGTCCTTGTGGATTCGACCCGTATAGCCTAAATGCTATAACAGAAGTATCGAGGAAGCCAAGCACATATTTTTACACTAATTTCAAAATACATGTTTTCGTGCACGGTAAACCCCGATCAAAAATGGCGCCGTTGCCGGGAAGGGAATGGTTTTGATTTCACGTTTTTGTTAACATTTTCTTCTCTGTTTTGGTGTGCAGGTCAAATTTCACAAAACTTAGTATTGTTGAAGTATAACCTTGCTTGAATCTCCCTGCTCTAGAAAGTAGGGACCCTACTTTCATATTTTTACCGCGCCAAGGCCAAAATAGACGCGAAAACGCGACAATTTTGTGGCATCTGCTTCATCTTTTGCAGGGATCTCGCAAGTTTCATATATTATTGTATTCTTCTGCTAATTATCTGCTTTGATTGCATGCACACTGCAATAATTAAGAACTAAAATCAGTAATTGGATGCTTTTAATACGGTTTAGATATTTGCATTTAGGAATGTGCCTATTTCATTCCAATATACTGTATTTTGTTATGTTTTTATGATCTGGACTGAGGTGTACATACTGTATTGCATATAGCGTAGGACAAACACATGGGTGATTTACTTATTTTGTATGTTATTCTTCTCTATATTGCATACTTGCACGAATTGAAATTAAGGGCATAACCCGGATATGATAAGGAGGGGAAGTCATTATCCTTCCTTAGCCCAAAATCATCTCCCCACGCACACAATCCAAGCCTTAATAAAAATTGATAGACGTTGGGTCCTAGGGACATCTCAGACTCAATACGAGATTGACCGAGGATGGAACTTGTGATAACCATACTTTTGCGAAATCGGTATCTAAGGTTAGGGATTAGAGGTTATGCCTCAAAGATCCGATGGTTTGGCGTAATTAAGGCTCGTTGCTTATGCGTGGATACCTCCTACTGCATTTTGCCCCTATCTGGTCAATTAGCTTGTTGTTAGATTCATACAACAACCTCCCCAGGTAATTGACCAGTTAGGAGTCATCTAGGTCTAGGTCAACCTTAGTATAGGCTTGGTTTTAATTTTTTCTTTTTTTTGTTTGTTGCTTGCTTTTTCTTTTTTATTTATGTTTGTTTGTGAAATGGATCTCAACAACAATACTTTTTTCAATCCTAATATGAATTCATATTTCACACCGACCTAATCTGACTCGAATAACTCCAACCCAGCGTGAACCAATCGTATAGGCCGGATTGGATTTATCTGACTCAATATGACCCATATCCCCAATATTATGATCATAATTTTTAAAATAATTTTCACTCTTCACTGAGTCAATGGGGACTCACCTCCCCCGAGTCAAATTTTCAGCCACCTTGTTCACAATTTTCACAACACTCATTCCCTGATATCGCTTCCTATACTCCTTTTTCAGAACCACCGATTGAAGAAAAAGCCGAATTAGAAAACAACATGGAAGATGTACAAGCCATGCTTGAGTCCCAACAAAGCATGTTGGACTAATAATCTTCATAATTTTTTCAAAACTAAGATTCATACACTCCCTTTCTAGAATAATCATTTGAAGAAAAATCCGAGCAATAAAAGAGCATAGAAATCTTGCATGAGACCGCACAACAATTTCAAAAATCTTCTACCCAGTCTATCGTTAAGTTAGAAGCACAACTGAGTCAATTAGTCAATATTTATAGGCATGAGGAAACTCTCTTCCTTATATCTATAACTCTATTGATTTGACCCAAGAATCATGTTGTTTTGTAAACCAAGATTCAATTTCAGCATACCTATTTGAACTTGACCAAACTCCTAATTTTGAAAATCCCATTGACAAATTGGCAAGTTACCCCTTTCCTGAAATTGAACTTGAGCATGAATGTGATCTTGAACCTTAAATTGATAATTCAATTTCACTTCTTGATTCAATGTTGACTCGGTATCTTTACCTCACTTCAAATATTTTTTCAAGTCAGCTTTGAATCCTGTAGCCCATACATCATGAAATTGAATTACTCATCTTTACGATTCACATCTAAAATTTGACCAAAATTTGACCAATACATTACTTTTGATAGTCCCATTGACAAATTGGCAAGTTCTCATTTTTTATGAAATTAAACTCAAAGAAGAATGTGACCCAAATTCCCAATTTTGTGATCCAGTTTAAATTTTTTAATCAATATTGACTCCTATTTTACTACCTGATTTGAGCAACATTTTAAAGTCAGTTTTGATTCTCATACCTGTCATTCTTGAAATTGAATCACAGATCTTAGAAAGTCACACTCCATGTGGGAAAATAAATGTGGACTAGAGTTTCAACTTCTTTATTTGGACTCACTTCCTGAACAAATTTTGACTCCTGAACCTTCACTTGACTTCAGTCAATTTCCTGAGTCGCTTATAGTTCATGTCAAACCTGAGTTCAAATCAATCATTCCATTATTTCACACTTCATTCTGGGACAAAGGTGTTGATAAAAATGACTCTAAAATTATTTTAAAATTTTGGAAATTAGATAGGATAAATTTGTTAATAAAAACCATCCATATATATATCATAATTGTGAGTTATATTAGAAAGGTCACTGGTGGGTTCCTACGGACTCCACATAATTTGAATTGGGCCACATTTTGTGCACCAATCAGAGCTCCACCGGAACCAACACCTTGAGGTGAATTCTCTTTCCCTCTGTATTTTATGTAGGTACACCTAGAGGGGACTGAATAGGTGTAGTGCTAATCTAAGATAAATAATGTGAAATTAAAATTAAATTGCAAACATGTAAGGTGTAATCAAGAGTGAGACCGAATTCCCGCGAAGGGCTCTGGAACTTTTCCTCACGATTCCTCTAAATTAAGAGTTGAGGTACTTCAATAACTCTCTTAATAGAACACAAATGTGGGCACACAAACAATATCAAGTATATAATATAATGAACAATAATAACAATGCAAGATATAAAAAGTTGACAGTTGAGAGAAAGATCCAAACGCAACCACAAGGATATGTTTTGAGATTCGAGTCACCGCTCTATATCCCTGTCTTCACACAGAAGGATTTCTACTATGTCCACCAAGGACCTTCGACAAAGGGACCTCCACCGAGAAATTACAACTGGAGTACTTAAATCAAACTCTCTCCACCTCTACACAAGAGGTAGGCACAAAGCCAAGTACAAAGTAAAGAAAGAAGTACGACTTGGTGATCCAATGATCACAAACAACACTTGGTGATTTCAAAAGATCACAACTACAATTTCTCACAATACAAGATCCTAAAGCATAGATTTGAGATGAATAGCTCAAGTATGTGAGTAAACAAAGTATTTGAAAAAGAAACCACAAAGAAAACAAATTTTTGACCGTTGGGGTTGCCGGTTGACCGCCCGGTCGACCGTCCCCAAGGCACAGCCTAACGGTCGACCAGACAAAAATCAAAGAGCAGGGCTCTATGGATCGATCGACCGCTCGATCGACCGCCAAAGTCTGTGCACATCTGTGCATGTCGGTCGACCGATCGGCGAACCGAGCTTGGCTTCCATCGATCGTTCGGTCGACTGCCAGCAGCCCAAATAACAGTTTTGAGGGTTTAAAATCTAACTTGATAAATTCCTAAAAATTCTTATAAATCTTCATAAATTCCACAAAAATAAGTTCATGTAAGCATTTTAAGTACAAATATGTGTGATCAAATATCAACACATATTACAAACAATTTGAACTATTTTGATGTAAAGAATTTAAGGCTTAAAACAAAAACTGTATTTTTCAAAAACTAACTTTGAAATAGAAAAATGATTTTTCTATAAACTTGTATAAATAAAAAAATAAGATTTTGAAGCATGATGTGTATGGATATAATCCAATACACTGTAAATAATATGTACTTGTTTTTGACAATAAATACCAAAATAAGTTTTGATAAAAACAAAACATAAATACATGAACTTTATACATCAAAACAAGTTTTTCTAAATATATATGAATCATCAATGTATATGGGGAAAATTTAATATATATATAAACCATGTAGACTTTTTTTGATGAAATCTATTCATCAAAATGGAAAGATGTATACATGATAATCTGAAACACAAAACCGTATACATGTTGAACCGAAACACATGAACTGATTGAAATAAGTTTTTCTAAATAATAAAGTTCTAATATATGTAGATATAATCAAACACATATATAAACCATGAAACTTATTCTAATTGAGATGTAAACCATGTAAACATAAATCTTTTGAAGCTAAAATAGTTAAACCGAAACCAAAACTATTTATCATGAAAGCAATAAATAAACTTGTGTGTGTGAACTCGAGCAATTCAAAACTATTCTGTCCTTACACAAGATCTAAACTACTAAACAAACCTAGATCAAACTCTTCTTGTAGATCTTCTTCTCTAAGTTGACTTGATCCAAACATGAACCAAAGAGCGAGACTCCATCTTGAGTACTTGATGCGATCTTTAAGCATGAGCTCTTGAATCAACTTGTGATAGCTTCGAAACTTAACTTCAAGTCTTTATTGATGCTAAACACCAACTTGTATGGGTCGAAAAATTGAAAATATGTATTGCAAATTTTTTTAATCAATGAATGATTACAATAATTCCAAAATTCCAATTACTAGAGAGAGGAGATATTCAAGTTCAAATCTCCTCTTTGTTTAATGCCAGGTTTTTTGTATAGCGGTGAAAAGTGAATCTTGTTTTTCGTTGACCGGGTGAATGTCAAGCTTCTTTGAAACTTTTCTCCTTGGATCACTGATGGAGTAGCACAACTCCTATCAAATGAAATCTCAAAGAGATTTGGATAAAACTTGAACACAATAAGTTTGTTTAGAAGAGCTAAACTCTTTGTAAACCTCTCCTTGGATTCTCTTTCTGTTTTTATCCGAATATGCCAATACCCCTTAACTCCTTTTCAATAGCAATTTTAGCTATTTATAGGGGGTTCTAGGGCTAAAACTGTCCCCTAAAATTCCTACATAATAGTGATTAACTCCCCTTATTACGTGGTCAGTAATTGACCCAGTAATAGGGGTAGATACAATTGAGATGCAGGGCAAGCCTGCAGTTGAAACGCGGTCTTGAGCTCTGCGTTTTGTAATTGAGATGATGCTGGACGCGGGCTTCGAGCCTCGTGTTCTGCCATTGAGATGATGCTAGACGCGAGCTTGGGGCCTTGTGTTTTTGGCGTTTAAGTGGTGAGAGATGCGGGCCTCAAGCCATGCATTTCGGCACTGGAGTGATGCTGAGACCGGGCCTCGAGCCTCGCATTTTGGCATTGGAGTGGTGCTGAAACGCAGGCCTCGAGCCTTGCATTTTGATTAGCCTTGCGTCTGAAGTATGGACTCTTTATTTGATGACTTGTCTCCAGTAATTTTTAGACATTCTACAGAACCCCCTCCAAAGTTTTCAAAACTCCACGGTTGACTGGGATAGATTTTGAAACACTTTGGACTTTTTTCTTGGCAACGGGCTTTCAAGACTGGACTGGCAATCTTCTGAGATACCCTGAGCTTGATCTTGTCTGGATCCCAGTCTTCATGAGTATACTGTTAGCACTGTGAAGACACCAGAGATGATCGTCGTGAGTGTCTAGATGTGCAGTCTAGACCTCATCGGTGCTCTGAGCTGGTTGTCAGTGTACTGTCAAACAGAGAGAAATAGCCAATTGGTTTACCAGTGTACTTTTGAACTGACTGCAGAAGCATAGACTGAACACAGTTCTTGTAAACGCAAAGGTCGTGCTGCCTTGAAGACGCAGACCGCATCTGAAGTGGAGACGCGACTCTCATTCATTGAGGAGACGCAAATGTTGAAGTGGAGACGTGACTCTCACTTTGTTTAAGAGATAAAAACTTTAAAGTGGAGATGCGGCTCTCATTTTGTTGAGGAGACACAAATTTGAGAATACGGAAGTGACGCGGCTCTCACTTTGTTGAAGAGATACAAACTTTGAAGTGGAGATGCGGCTTTCACTTTGTTGAAGAGACACAAACTTGAGAATACGGAAGTGACGCGGCTCTCACTTTGTTGAAGAGATGCAAACTTTGAAGTGGAGATGCGGCTTTCACTTTGTTGAAGAGACATAACTTGAGAATACTAAAGAGACGCGACTTTCACTTTGTTGAAGAGACGTGAACTTTGAAGTGGAGACGTGGCTCTCACTTTGTTGAAGAGATGTGGACTTGAGAATACTGAAGAGACGCAGCTCTGTTAAACGCGAGACTCGCGTTATGGGTATGCTGCACGTGTCTGAAGTAGATCGGTCTCGAAATACAGGCCATGTATCTCGGCTGATCAGTGTGCCTAGAAAAGGCAGCGGTCTTTTCAAGAGTCATTATCAGACTCTTTCTTCTTCGTTGAACTCCGCGTCGAGAGTTTAAGAACTTAAGTTCTTCTATAGAAAAGCTCAGGCTTTTTCTTTCTTTTCTCCATCTTCTCCAGAAAATTCACCAGTAATAATGGCCCTTAAAACCAAGCCGCTAGCTTCTTCCTCGAGCGTTGTCGCTCCAGAAATTCAAATGGGAGGTTCCTCCTCATAGGAGGCCCCCATTTCAGATAATAATAACTGGCTTCGCCATTAAAGAACTCGAAGAGTTATCTTACTCTTAAGCTTCATTTGAAGTTGAACCGCCAACGTGGGGCTCATGCCCGCATTTGATTAATAGACGCGACTCTCGCGCTGTTAGGTAAGACGCAGGTCTGAAGATCTTCGCGTCTTCACTTCGTTAGTCTGAGCCTGCGTTTGTCTGTTAAACGTGGAGTTAATGAGCTTTGTGTTAAAGCTTCTCTAAACGCAGGTCTCACTGAGTCTCGCATTTGATTCCAACACTTAGAAAATTTTCTAAGTTGTGGAGTTCAGACGCGTACTTCATGTGAACCTCGCGTCTCTGAGGTTTGACGTGAGTCTAACTGAGTATTGCCTTTGATTTTAGCACTTAGAGAAATTTCTATATTGTGGAGTTCAGACGCTGACTTCATGTGAACCTCCTATCTCTGAGGTTTGACGTGGGTCTTACTGAGTCTCGCGTTTGATTCTAGAAGTTAGAAAAATTTCTAAGTTGTGGAGTTCAAACGCGGACTACATGTGAATCTCGTGTCTCTGAGGTTTGACGCAGGTCTCACTTTGTCTCGCATTTGATTCCAGCACTTAGAAAAATTTCTAAGTTGTAGAGCTCAGATGCAGACATTATGTGAACCTCGCGTCTCTGAGGCTTGACATGGGTTTCACTGAGTCTCGCGTTTGATTCCAGCACTTAAAAAAAAATTCTAAGTTGTGAAGTTCAGACGCCGACTTCATGTGAACCTCGAATCTCTGAGGTTTGACGCAGATCTCGCTGAGCCCTGCATCTTAATTAGATGCGGGTCTAATATGAACCTTGCGTCTGAGCTTCAAAACTTGACAATTTTTAGGTTTTCATAAACACTGACTGTTGTGTTGTCCTTTTTGCAGTGCGATACTCCTCAAATCCGCTATCCAAGAAATGTCACTTTGGACATGTAGGTGGGGCTGATCTCAACCTCGCATTCGTGCTCTGGAGGACCACTCCAGTCTTTGCCTTGAAGTCAAGGGAGCATCGGGATAGACTTAGTAATCCTAACATGCTGACATTCTGGGAGATCATGATGGATGGACGATTCGAGTCTGACTCCCGTATCGCACAGAAGAAACTGACTTCTTTTTTGGTGATGTCGTTGATGAGGATGACATGATTTTGTATGACGGGGACTACAAATGGCTCCACAAAATCGGAGACAGGAAGTTCTTTCTTCCAAACATGGAAGGGATGTACCCCTTAGCGTATTTGCAGCACATGTCGGCACACCGTACAATGGAGAGGGATCACTCCAAGTCTCTTTCTCGTGTCTCCCTAGGCAAACTGGACATGAATGAGGCTTACCAAGCTAGTCACGGGAGAGACGTGCTTTGGTTGCAACCTGGATTGGTCAGGGCTGAGTACCCGAACGGGGAGACTCCTCAGTTAGCCGCCACCTTCATCAACCAAGTTTTGAAGGCGAGGGGTGACTTTCCCACTGATTTTCGTCCACTTGAGTGGGTTCATTCCTCGATAAGTCATGGCGGGAATAAATGGTGGGCTTTATTCTCACAGAGCTCGAAGATTTGCTGAGACATACGGGATTGTACAGGGCTATCAGGGCCATTCAATATGGCATCTTGGAAAGCTCCCACCACTTTTATGGTGTCTTAGAGTGTTACAACTCATGGACGTGCACATTCTTCACCCCAGTCGGAGAGATGGGGCTTGCTCTCCATGAGTTTATGAAGTCTTGAGGCTGGTAATTGGACATGCCCCTTATGAAGAGCACGTCCCAACCACCGAGGAGTTACACCTGTCGAAGAAGGATGATCCTCAAGTGTATGAGACTTACTGGGACGTGTTATGCCACTTTCACATCTGCAGGCAAACAACTGGCTGGATAAATAGGGGTGTTAAGCAGATGTCCTTGGGCGAGTTATCTCTTCAATAACTTAAATAATAAGAATGTTCCAAAGACTCATCTGGCTCCTAGCACTGATGAAGTTATTGCAGAAAAGATCAGTGCTTCGACTAGCTCATACACCACAGAGTCCAATGAGAATACATTCAAATCAGATACGGTCTTTAAAAGTTTCCATCATCAAGCCAAGATCCTGATATCTGACTGGGCTCAGCTGGGAGGCTTTCTCACGTTGTAGCTGAAATGATGCATGGTGCCAACGCTACGGCACGAGGTGATCGTCGCCGATTTGTTGTACCCGGCGGCTCTGTTGGCACACGAGAAGTCAATTTCTCTCCTTCCGACGATGGTGGCTGATATCCAGAGCGGCTTATGGGAGTTAACTAAAAGCCTGTGTCAAGTGGAGGCCATCGTAGACTCCCAAGGTTATGGACTCAGAGGGGAGGTCAGAAGTGAAGACTCCTAACCCAAAGTAAAGCTCCCCTACACATACCTAATGACTTGGTATGTTAAGCGCTGCAGCAGTGTCTATCTCAGAAGGCTTTGTCCCCTTTGTGCAGCAGTTCGAAAGCTCAAACTGGCCTCAGTATTACATGTTCTACATTCAGAAAGCTATTCTAAGCGGGGCGAGCTACCAGCTTGACCGATGCTTCCCTGAGATCCATGATGCATTATATAGGGACAAGTTTGCCAACCTTGTAGGCCTGGACGAGTTCACACGGCTGTCCTCCAAAGTCTTCTGGTGGCTTATCAACATCCGGCTTGGATACCTGATCTTCTGGCAAGGCGATTAATGCACGATCGAACCTTGCATGCCCAACCATTTTGCCAGGCAGTTTGGTTACGATGAACTATATGTCGGCAACCCAATACTGGCCTTCGCTTCAGTGGCAATCTGTTTGAGGGCGCTTGAGCGTGGTACTTCAGTATAGCCGGGGGGACTGGGACCGTCTTCAACCTCCCTTACAAGATGCCCAATTGTTATATGAGTCTCAGCTTCTGCACATGGTACTCCATCACCAGTAGGGTACCAGGCTTCAGAATGAATACTTTTTTTATTAACAATATTAAATCATCATATAAAGTCAAGTCGGGTTCTAAGAGCAGTAGTATATGGGGGATGAGTGAATACATAGAGGCCGAGAGGGAGGCCAAGAAGAAGGCCAGCAGAACAGAAGCAGCTCCAGGGTCAGAGTCCAGAGCAGGAGCTGCTGAGGAGTAGTCTACTAGAAGGACTCGACAAGTTGTGTCTAAGTGCCTCTAAGCTTCTGCTTCTAAAGGTGAGCCAGCCAGAAGAAGACAAGAAAAGGGTCTGTGGCTGCAGCTCCATCTTAGAGCCTCGAGATAATCCCTTCAGGCATCGAGGAACAACAAGAAGAAGAGGAGTTAGCTTCTCCTTTACGTTCCCGAGGTTTACGAAGCAGAGGCCCTGCGGTCCTAATGAAGATAGAACTTGCAGGAGAGTCTGCAGCAGCCAAGGGAGCTAGGGTCGTAGAACTGCCAGCCGCAGAGGTGACAGAAAGGGCGGAAGTTGATATCCCAACTCAACCGGGAGTTTCAACTCAACCGAAAGTTCCCCCAGTTCAAGAAGAAAGAGTGGAGGTGCAACAACCAGGCTCTCCTAGTGTCTTGATTTTGACTCCACGGGTTGCGGTGCCCATTCCTACCACTGGATTTCTCAGTGGTAAAGCTCCAACCACTGAGACTTCTTCGTTCAAGTGCCGTCTTTGTCATCCGAGGAACAGGTTAACTTTTTAGGAGACGAATATGACTTCGGTGATTAGTCCGCTCCTCCAGACACTAGTAAGTATTCACACATCTCCAAAGAAAACATGGAGTGGATGTCCCTGCAATGGCTCTTGCCTTGGGAAAGTTGCCATCACTGAGGGTATTTCTTCTATCCCACTTGATCAATACTTTATTGGTTTAGACAAATGTTATTTTAATGCTTTGTTTGAATGTCATCCGCAAGAGTTGTTATCGATGCCGAAGCTGTGACTTCCTCCCATATCGAAGAGGTGACTGAGGAACTGACCTAGCCCAGGGGCTTTAAAGTTCCTATTTCTACTACTAGCATGATCCTGAGGGTACAACCACCATGATCGGAGAACCCTCGTCGCAGAGCAGCTTACCGAAGGATCTACCATCTTCGGTTCCTTAGCTTGGTAAGAGAGTAAAGATTCCCTATATACTCTCATTCTCATTCTTATTGCTAACATGGTCGTTATAATTGCAGAGAGTGCTAGGGTGGCTCAAGTGGAAGAGCTTATGGCAAGCGTTGACGTAGGTGACAGCACACTTCATACTTTAACGGATGAACCAAGTATTATGAAGTCTGCTCTTGTAGTTGTCACACTAGAAGCTACCACAGGTACAGTCCCGGAGATGTCACGCCCCGCTTCCCAAAATAGGGAATACGCGTACGTGACGATGACAGCAGATACTCACGAAGAGTGAAATCTCTTCCATGAGTACCTTAGGCTGTCAATAACAAGCAGGATAGCACACATATATGCATATACAATCAAGCGCAGGGATAAAATCACATATATGAAAAACTGAATCATAAACAATATCATCCACTATATCTGAATAAAACAAGTCAAGAAGAAAACTAAACTCACCAGAGAACAGCGAAACCAGAATATGTGATTGGTCGCTAATGTTGCATATTTAATATCATATTTCCATACTTATTATAGAATAAAATCCTGCATTGTTCTAATTAATTGTTTGATTTATTTACAAGCCTAATCTTTAAGGAGTTGAAGAGAAATGAGCCCAAAGCCCACCAAAATTCTGAATTAAATCAGAATTAATTCGCACTCACTAAATCAGGGCAAAATCAAGAGGTTGAAACCGGTTGAGAAGAATCCTCTCAGGATCGATCGGTTAAAGCCAAGAATCCAAGGCTATTTCGTCAGAATCCAGGACTCCAACGAAGAAACCACTTAAAGATAAATACAGAAGAAACTCCCGGAGAGACCCACCAACAGGGTGTGGCCATCTGGCCACACCCTGGCCGCAGAAACGCGGCCCAAGCCGTGTTTCCGCGGCTTTGTTGGGGAGTTAGGGGGAGCGTTTGCTCCCCCGATCTCCCCGGGATCCTGATTACTGGGTATTTGCCCTATAAAAGGCCATGCTTTGTGCTGAAAAGGGACGCCAATGCAGATTAGGATTTAGCCTAGTTTTAATTCTTTATAGTTTATGTTTTTCTTTTCTTTTTATGTAATTTGTATGTAACTTAGGGTAGAAGAAGATTCATGTAAGTAAGAGAGAAGGTCTGATGTTGAGAGTGACACCGACGATGTACCCTACTCCTTTCTTCCATTGTCTCTGTAATTAATAAAGGTAAAAGTTATTTTTATGTTTGTATTTTCTTTTGTTTCGTCTTCCCCTTCTACTTTACCTTGGTTGTTGTTATTGAGTGTACAAGTGAATTCCAAAGCAAGTATAACTAAGCTACGTGAGAGCCAGCGATAGTTCATGAAGACGTTCTCCTCTTCCAAGATCCGCATCACTTCGTTCTTGCTAGGCTTGACGATATAATGTGCACGGGGACTGAGCTCGAGCTTATGATCTATGCGTTGAACGCCTCCGAAGCAAAGGTAGAACATGCAACGGTTTCCAAGTAAGTCATCAATCAACCTAGGTAAGTATTTCTACACTTTTCTTTCTTTCTTTTCTTTTCTTTCTTAGTTTAGATCACCAACCACCTCCTCCAACTCTTTCTTCTCCACTTCATTGTACATAGTCGCTTTTCATCGTTTTCTGATTTTTCACCTTCTTAATCTCTCACTTTCTTCTTAACTTTAACCTTTAACTTTCTTTTTCTTTTTCTTAACTTTAAAAATAGAGAAGAACTCTCGTTTGGTTTTGATAACGATTTCAATAAAACTGTAAACGCTTCTATCGCAAAACCCTCCTTGTGGATCACGACCCGCATAGCCACTTGCTATAGCGGAAGAATTGAGCACTAGCACATTTCCTTTCTTAAGTTCTATAATCTCGTATTTTGTGTGCAGGTTTGGCCTCAATCAAATTTTGGCGCCGTTGCCGGGAGGGTAACATGTTTTTTATTGAAATCTGAATTTTTTTTGAAAATTTTTTAGAACTAAATGAATTTTCTTCTCTGTTGCATGTTACAGGGCAATAAAAGCAGGAAATTAATATTGCAGTGACATACAAGTGGCCTTGGGCCTCTGCTCTAGAAAGCAGAGACCAAGGGCCCTCTGAATTGCCGCGTTTCCACGGCAAAAGCCGCGGATCCGCGGCAAGGAAGAGTTGACTACTAACAGCTTTTTGCAGGGCTGCTTAGTTTAAAAAAATTTTAGTTTGCTGCAACTTTAATTTTTCTTATATGCCATAACATAAGCCTGCTAATAATCAACAGTAAAATATTTGTTGAAAAGATAAAAAATTGATTAGACATTTGCATTTTAGGCACGTGTCTTTTTAATTCCTTTACTTTTTACTGTTGAAGAGTGCTGGAGCAAGGTACGTATGCATTGCATTTAGCATAGGACTCACTTCTTGGTTGTTTATATCGCTTTGAGTGAATCTTACATATCTTGTACACTTGCACAAAATTATTTTAAGGGCACTAACCCATAACAAGATAAGGTGAGGATTTAATCACCCTTCCTTAGCCCAAAATCAGATTTCAAGCACTCACTAACCCAAGCCTAACTAAAATTGAGTAGACGTTGGCCCTAGGGACATCTCAGACTCAATTAGGAGATTATCCTAAGGGGGAAAAATGTTAGAATCTGACTCCTGCAAAATCAGTGTCTAGGAAAGGGATTGAGGGCCGAAAGCCCGAAGGTTGGTGGTTATTTAATTAAGGAACGTCTTTGACGGAAAACCTCCCACCAACCTTGCCCTGACCTAGCTGATTAGCTTGTGGTCAAAGTCTACATTAGACCTCCCGTGGACAGTCTAATCAGTTAGGAGTCGTTTAGGTCATAGGTCTACCCTAACCTAGTTAGAATTTTTTTCTTTTATTTGTTTGCTTATTTGTTTGTTTTTCTGTGTTTGTATTCTATTGTGTGATATGGACTATAATAATAATTTTTTCAACTTCAATAATAATCCATATTACACACCGACTTTATTTTTGGATATTACCAACCCGGCATATCATAACTTTGACCAACCTAGTGTGCCGGATTGGTCTTATCCGAATCAATATAACCCATACCCCCAATCTAATAACTATAATTTCCATAATGATTTTAACTCTTCACCGAGTCAGTGGGGATTCACCTCCCCCGAACATAATTTCCAACCACCTTGTCCTCCTTCTCCACCTAGTCCACAGTATTTTCAAGATTCATACTCAGTTCCACCCGTCCAAAATAGGAAACCATCAATCATGAAAATGAGTATGCGTGAGTCCAAACACAAATCCAAAATCTGATTGACTCACAATTTCACTACAACTTCCAAGACAATTCTTCATCTTTTCATCAAAACAATCAACATATCACCTATGAAGAGATGCTTGAATCCATGATCCAGGCTCAAAACGCTCGTAATAGTGACATAGATATGATGGTCGAATCTCTACGTTCTCACCATTGGACCAGTTCTGATGTCACTACCAATTCTGTTAGAGCCGAAAAGTCAGGTTGTTTTGGAAATCAAGATTCCATTTCAGAACAACCATGTGAACTTACCCAAACTCCAAATGATATTGATAGTTTGGCTAGTTTTCCTTTTCCTGAAATAGAACTTGAAAATGATTATGATCCTGAACCCCAACTTAGTGATTCAATTCTATTTCCTGATTCGATTATGACTCCGGTATCTTCAACTGACTTCAATCTTTTCCCGGAGTCAACATTGGATCCTGTACCAATTTATAAAGAAATTGAATCACCCATCTTTGAGGATCATGTTGAACTTGACCAACTTTACAATTTTGAAAATCCCATGGATAAATTGGCAAGTTCTCCATTTTTTTATATTGAACTCAATGAGATATGTGACCTAGATTCTCACATATGTGATCCAGTTCAACTTTCTGAATCAATATTGACTCCTGTTGTGTTACCAAACTTGAGTAATATTTTAGAGTCAGTTTTGGTTCCTCCACCTATCATTCCTGAACTGGAATCACCCACATTAAGTCACATTCCATTGTTAGACAATACATGTGGACTAGAGTTTCAACTTCTTGACTTGGACCCAATTTCTGAACCTATTTCGACTCTTGAACCTTTACTTGATTTAAGTCACCTTCCTGAGTCGATATTAGTTCCTGTCCTTCCTGAGTCCAAGTCAATCATTCTATCATTTCCTTTCTGGGACGAGGTGGTTGACAAATTTGACTCCGAAATTAGTTATGGAATATGAAAATTAGATGGGGTTAAATTTTTAATAAAAATTCTTCATGGATTTATCTTTTTAATGGGTTATATTAAAGATATTGCTGGTGGGTTCCTCCGAGACCCAAGAAAAGTTGATTGGGCCGCGTTTCGTGGACCAATCAGACAACCACCGGAACCACCACCTTAAGGTAACCATTTTCCTTCCCTTTCTTCTTTTTCATGCATCTATGCATTAATTCATACATTGAGGACAATGCATGAGATAGGTGTGGCGGAGGGTCTAACATATCTTTTCTTTTTCTTTAAAATAAAAAAAATTAACATTTTTCTTTACTTTTAAAAACTTTTTGAAAAATAGAAACAATATTTTGACTTATTTTTGTAAGAAATTAAGTTAATTTTAAGGAATAGGAAAATCCAAATTAGGATTTCTTATACTTGGTCAAAATAAGATTATTTGTTTGATTTTTAGAGTTAGGAAGATAATTTGTCAAAGTAATTTGGTCTTGATCTTTACCTTGATGAAATATGCACACTTTATACACTTACACACTTAGGGTTCAAAAACAAAGATTCTTATGCCTTATAAAAAAAAACAAGTCTAATAATTGATTAGCTAGGTGCTTTGGCCTAAGCAAGCCTTAGTATTTATGCGAAAGATGATTAGATGAGTTATAAAAAATATATATATAGATATACAAATAAATCTAATTATTGACTAGCTAGGTGCTTTGGCATAAGCAAGCCTTAGTATTTATGCGAAAGATGATTAGATAAGTTTGAAAAGAAAAATCCTCTGATTAAGCTGGGTATTTGTGCCTAATAAAGCATAAGTATTCACGCCTAAAAGAGGTTCATATAATAAAATCTTTAGTTTTGTGGCCTTGTTTGCTCGAGTCCTTAAGTCCTTGGTGGTGTTTTCTCACCTGGTGCCCTAAGACCGTTTGGTTTGGGAGTCATCGATTAAAGGCTCGTTACATGGGCAGATTAGAAAGCCTAATAAAACTAAGGAATAATACCACAAAAAAAAGTATATATATAAAAATAAATAAGGCATAAGAATTAGAGTTAATGAACCCTTAGTCAAAATTTTCACAGTCACAAGGTGCATATAACTTAGGGTAAAGTAATAGACTAGATGAGAAGTACAATTTGACTCCTTACTTTGATTGATAACAAATTTTTAGAGACTAAGTTTAGGAATGAAAAATTCGGTTTTCCTATAACTTATAGATTGCTTAGATCTTACAATCATATTTCAAATATTTTTCTCTTTCAAAATGCTTTTCGAAAATACTAATTCTTTATTTCCCTTTCTTTATGGATTTTGTGGGTGCAATCCGCTGAAAACCCTCACGAGACAAAACTCGTCCTCTAGGGGAAACCTAGAGGTTTAACGGCTTGTTGCACATGCTCAGTGCAATCGCGCGACCTGCGAAAGTGGTCTAATAATCCTTAGTATAGTTTAGTTGTTTTGCTCGAGGACGACCAAAAGATAGGTATAGGGGTGTGATTGGTCGCTAATGTTGCATATTTAATATCATATTTCCATACTTATTATAGAATAAAAGCCTGCATTGTTCTAATTAATTGTTTGATTTATTTGCAGGCCCAATCTTTAAGGAGTTGAAGAGAAATGAGCCTAAAGCCCACCAAAATTCTGAATTAAATCAGAATTAATTCGCACTCACTAAATCAGGGCAAAATCAAGAGGTTGAAACCGGTTGAGAAGAATTCTCTCAGGATCGATCGGTTAAAGCCAAGAATCCAAGGCTATTTCGTCAGAATCCAGGACTCTAACTAAGAAACCACTTAAAGATAAATACAGAAGAAACACCCGGAGAGACCCACCAACAGGGTGTGGCCATCTGGCCACACCCTGGCCGCGGAAACGCGGCCCAAGCCATGTTTTCGCGGCTTTGTTGGGGAGTTAGGGGGAGCGTTTGCTCCCCCGATCTCCCCGGGATCCTGATTACTGGGTATTTGCCCTATAAAAGGCCATGCTTTGTGCTGAAAAGGGACGCCAATGCAGATTAGGATTTAGCCTAGTTTTAATTCTTTATAGTTTAGGTTTTTCTTTTCTTTTGATGTAATTTGTATGTAACTTAGGGTAGAAGAAGATTCATGTAAGGAAGAGAGAGGGGCTGATGTTGAGAGTGACACCGACGATGTACCCTACTCCTTTCTTCCATTGTCTCTGTAATTAATAAAGGTAAAAGTTCTTTTTATGTTTGTATTTTCTTTTGTTTCGTCTTCCCCTTCTACTTTACCTTGGTTGTTGTTGTTGAGTGTACAAGTGAATTCCAAAGCAAGTATAACTAAGCTACGTGAGAGCCAGCGATAGTTCATGAAGACGTTCTCCTCTTCAAAGATCCGCATCACTTCGTTCTTGCTAGGCTTGACGATATAATGTGCACGGGGACTGAGCTCGAGCTTAGATCTATGCGTTGAACGCCTCCGAAGCAAAGGTAGAACATGCAACGGTTTCCAAGTAAGTCATCAATTAACCTAGGCAAGTATTTCTACACTTTTCTTTCTTTCTTTTCTTTTCTTTCTTAGTTTAGATCACCAACCACCTCCTCCATCTCTTTCTTCTCCACTTCATTGTACATAGTTACTTTTCATCGTTTTCTGATTTTCCACCTTCTTAATCTCTCACTTTCTTCTTAACTTTAACCTTTAACTTTCTTTTTCTTTTTCTTAACTTTAAAAACAGAGAAGAACTCTCATTTGGTTTTGATAACGATTTCAATAAAACTGTAAAAGCTTCTATCGCAAAACCCTCCTTGTGGATCACGACCCGCATAGCCACTTGCTATAGCGGAACAATTGAGCACTTGCACATTTCCTTTCTTAAGTTCTATAATCTCATATTTTGTGTGCAGGTTTGGCCTCAATCAATATGATCTACGAATAACTCTCTATACCAGCTTCCTGATCTAAATACTGAAAAATAATGTAAAGGTCCGTCAGAAGTGGACTAGCAAGAGTACACGAAGGAAAAGAACGATAAAAGAGAATATGAAAAAGTAGTAACAATAAGTAGGACATAGGCAGTATCGAGAATTGAAAGTAATAACAATAACAAGATTAATCAGGAAGATAGATCATGTACAAGGAGATCGTGCATGCATAGTGTGACATGTATATATTGAACATGAAATGTCCTGGACAAGTAGCTGTCGTGTAACTTTATCACAAGATCACAATAACTCAAGATCAAAATAACATAGTATGTCCAGGAATGTCATGCAGTCAAGATAATGCATGTCACATGAGTCTCAAGTGTCAGTATCTTGAAAATACATGTCAGGTACTAGATCACTGAAGACAATGAAGGATATGATGCAAGTACATATGTCTAGCATATTTTATTACTCTAACTAATGCAATCATCCTGTGCCCCATCCCACAAGACAACTACATATCAAACAAGTGATGCGTTAGTGGATCCTGATAGCAGGGAGAAATAGTTCACTGTACTCAGGTATAATGTAACATGTAATAACAGGAGCGCGCATAAATAACAAGATCACGTGTGGCATCCAAACCCACAAGGGGTCGCCCTTCCAAGCACACCTCCCTGGATTTCTCCTGCTACAGTCTCCCCCAGTAACCCCAGCTTGATTAATTTTATTAATAAATGCAAATGCAAACAGTGTGTTACTCAGGGTTACAGGATCAGAAATTGGTACCAAAAATATCAACATTAGATGGTGAACACAATGTGTATCAAAATCATGGGACGATGTAGATAATGACAATATCATGTGACAAATATATAGTTGTGCAAGTGATACCAGATGCATGCAAAGTAGTGCAAGTGATGTCAGTGACATATAATACAAAGGTCATAATAAGTCGGTCTTGATCATATGTCCCTAATCCAACAAGTATCCTCGAATAAGTTTTTTAAACTATAAAAGTTGATTTCCTCGATTAATTTCCAGTAATATTAGGATCACAATATCAATCGATGTACAATCTTTCCTATCCATCTTGCTTCATTATTATCCAGTTATCCTCAAGATCTAGATCAAAGTGTTTATCACGATCAGCATAAATTTCATGTCAATAAATTGGTCTACCACATACAAGCAATCATGTCAATTTAAGTTGGATGCATGTATGTACAGGAACAAGATGCAAACATGATATGTAAGGTAATGAAACAGATCACGAGACAGTATCGGCAATAATATCAAGAATAGAATAATTAGTCATATAATCGGAAGAGAAAAGCTGATATGTAAATATGATCACAGGATAGTGTTGACGATCATGCGATATGATAACCATGATTTATAATCAAGAGGTAGAATTAAGATCAAGACGAAAGTCAACGAGAAGAGAACCGTGTACACTTGCCTGATGTTGTTGGAGTCTGAAATCCCGTAACTGCAACCGACTCTGGGTAAAATTCGTGGCCTAAATATTACGTGAATTAATTAGAGACTTGACATGTTATTTATTCAGTGATCAGTTAAATAAGAAAGTAATTTTTACTATTTATTATAATTTTGGTTGGTTAATATTTCGAAATAATTCAATTTATGAATTTATAGCAACTATTTAAAAATATGTTTTCATGATAAAATATATGTATAAAATTGATGTATAATATTTACATATTACTGAATTATGAATTTTATTTTTTATTGTGCTATTTAGTAATTTATTGGTCATTTTTAAATAAAATATCATTGAATAGTAATTACAAAAATATTTAATTTCATGTTATTCTAAGTAATATTACATCAAAATTATTTTACAGAGTTTCAAATTTAGTTTGTGATTTTCTGTGAATTTTTTGAAATTTTCTGTGAATTTTCTAGAATTTTCTGAATTAAAATAAACCTAAAAATCAATAAAAATAAATAAAAAGCTTAACGGGTTTGTTTGCTACAGTAATGGGTCTGTTACTACAATGTTGGGTTTGGATCTGCTCCTGCTACAGTAATATTTTACACATTTTATTTCTATGTTATTTATCTATTTATTTTTCTTTTTCTTTCTTTCCTTTTTTTTCTTTTTCTTTTTCCCTTTTCTTTTTTTATATTTGGGCCGGGTCGGGTCTGTAAAACAGAACCGAACCCGGGTCTGTGGGCCAGACCTGCTGGCCTGGTGGATCAGACCTGGCCCAGGCTAGGTCTGGCTGGCCTGGTCAGACCAGGCCAGGGCCAGGCTGGCTTGCTCTCGGCCTGGTCCTGGCCGAGAGCACAGCAGGGTTTTTCCTTTTTGAATAAACATTTAAGCATTATTTTATTGGATTAAACTCTATTAATTCAGAAAAATACTCAAAAATCTCAAAAATAGAAGATGTAATCCTGAACATTGTTGTGAAGTCAGATTTCCAAAATTCATTCCAGATTGTTAATTAAAAATCCCAGAGTCAGTCTGTGGCACCGATCAACCCCGAATTGAGATTCTTCTCCAATAATAACCAAAAATTTCCGAAAAATTCAGTAAAATTCCAAATATTGGAAAATAATATCTTATACTGAAATGGCCTCAATCCGGCTATCAGGATGATTAAATCAGCATCAGATACCAGTATTGACATACGTATATTAGGAACCGAGGGTTACAATCCTACCCACCTTATAAAAAGAATTTCGTCCTCGAAATTCAGCCAGGCATCGACATATGAATCAAAGCTGCATCTATGAGAGTTAAGATTGTCCCAGATCCGCAGTCGTGTCAATATGATATAACCCAATATCAAGTCAACCATGAGTCATGATCTGACATATTCATCTGCTAAGAGTATCACCATAAGTCCGAAGTTTAAATTGACTTTCCAGAGTTCATAATCGATCATCCTTAATATCACTTTCATCCTTCGATCCACTATAGTCATGTTCATCTGATAAGATTTCTCCCACTATTTATAGATCATATAACCATACTCCACTGATTATTCACCATGATCACATCGAACAAGAATTCAGATATCTTTATTACGTTACCTTTCTTGTAACATTACTCCAAATATTAGATTATCTTTAAGAATATTACATATTGCTCAAACAATAATCATCCCTGATTGTTATATTCTTAAAACCATTAGAATCCCAAAAATTTCAAATCCTCGAGTACATATTTTATACAGGTCAACAGAATTATAGTAACATAAATCTCATATCCCACCGTCACTATAAAAATCATCAGTTCAAGTAGCAGTCACTAATGAAAATTTTCAAGATCAAATATCAACAATCAATAATTATAAGTCCTCAAAAAAAAAATACGCAATGATATCAATTAGTTCTTGTCTCAATCCCTCAATATATCTTTCAAATTGATCATTATAATCTTGCTTTTATATTCATGCTTCAGATCCTCAAGTTGTGTTTTAAATTCATTGATCTTCATAAAGATTTCAGATATATCTATCTCCTCCTTTCATCTATGATTCTCAATCAGAAGATCACATGATTCTCAAATTATCAAGGTATTCCAATTACAATGTTCTTATGGGTCATAAGATTAACTCAACAACCTCAAACTATGATAGATATTCTTAAAGCATTACTTAGATCTGAAAACTTTAAGATCCTAACCTCAGAATTAATCCAAGCAATCTGATCCAAGGTATAGTCATATTTTGCCCAAGGATATGATTCCGTTTATTGAGCTGATTATCACTCCAAGATCCATATTCCCAAATCCAATATATATTGATGTAATCTGCTCATTATTTTATCCAGGCATGATTATTATCTTAAGTCCACCATCTTACTATGATTCCCTTGTAGACATGTATCTCAAAAGTTTCAGATCAAAGATTTCTCATAAAATTAACTGCCAGATAATTCAACAAAGATCCTCTGAATTATTCTTCTTTGTCCAAATAATCAAGTTAAATCCTCAATATATCTATTCTCAATCTAAACCAAGAATAGTCTAACCAGGCATGATCAAGCAGGGCAGAGTAGGTATGAAGACTACATGGATGGAAGAGTCACATCAGGGTGACGGTTCAAGGATCCTCAAGGAAATGATTATACAAGTATAGAGTCAGATAAGGGAGTAATTGACTGTTTACTCAGATAATTTCGTGGATGATTATCATATATGTGGCCTGATTGTATATATGGTATATAACTAACCTGGCTCTGATACTAACAAAATCATGTCACGCCCCGCTTCTCAAAATACGGAATACGCGTACGTGACGATGGCCAGCAGATACTCACGAAGAGTGAAATATCTTCCATGAGTACCTTAGGCTGTCAATAACAAGCAGGATAGCACGCATATATGCATTTACAACCAAGCGCAGGGATAAAATCACATATATGAAAAACTAAATCATAAAAAATATCATCCACTATATATGAATAAAACAAGTCAAGAAGAAAACTGAACTCACCAGAGAACAGCGAAACCAGAATATGATCTACGAACAACTCTCTATACCAGCTTCCTGATTTAAATACTGAAAAATAATGTAAAGGTCCGTCAGAAGCGGACTAGCAAGAGTACACAAAGGAAAAGAACGAAAAAAGAGAATATGAAAAAATAGTAACAATAAGTAGGACATAGGCAGTATCGAGAAATTAAAGTAATAACAATAACAAGATTATCAGGAAGATAGATCATGTACAAGAAGACCGTGCATGCATAGTGTGACATGTATATATTGAACATGAAATGTCCTGGATAAGTAGCTGTCGTGTAACTTAATCACAAGATCACTAGAACTCAAGATCACAAGATAAAATAACATAATATGTCCAAGAATGTCATGCAGTCAAGATAATGCATGTCACATGAGTCTCAAGTGTTAGTATCTTGAAAATACATGTCAGGTACTAGATCACTGAAGACAATGAAGGATATGATGCAAGTGCATATGTCTAGCATATTTTATTACTCTAACTAATGCAATCATCCTGTGCCCCATCCTACAGGACAACTGCATATCAAACAAGTGATGGTGCGTTAGTGGATCCTGATAGCAGGGAGAAATAGTTCACTGTACTCAGGTATCATGTAACATGTAATAACAGGAGAGCACATAAATAACAAGATCACGTTGTTTTTCATTGATTTTTACAAAGGGGAAAACTTACAATAAAAAGTTGAGGAACTAAATTACAAGTATTCTTAAAAGATTACAAGTAGATCTCCTCAGAGATTCTGGAGAAGTGTGCCGATAGGAGTCTGGTCAGCGCGCGACCACTTTGTCCCTTTGACGATGCGAGCGATGAGATTCCCTTCTCGCCTGGTTCGGGGAATTAGGGAATAGAGGGTTGGTAGAACCCTCTTGCTACTTCTCAAAACCGCCTTCAATTAGGAATTCCTTCTCGCCTGGTTCCGGAGATTCCTTGAGAAGAAGGTGTTAGGGTATCAGCACCCTGATTAGAGAAGTAATTCTCTAAAAAGTCTCTGAATTCAAGGACGCACGGTGCGTTGTGAAGAAGTCTCTGCTTGTGGAGTCTTCGTTTGCGCCTATGCCTGATCTCTACTTCTGGAGGTCCTTTCGCGCTCTCCTTGCCGGGGGTCTCTTGCGCATGTGCGTGGTCTTTCATCCTTGTGCCCCTGGTGGGCTATTTATAAGGAGAGCAAGGGTATAATCGTCCCTTGCAAATATAAAAACAGATTGAATCAAATCTGTTTAAATCTGAAAAGTAGCCTTACTGCGAGGCTAGGATCAGCTTCTGCGAAGCTAGAAATGGCAGGTCGGTTGATCCTCTTGATCTGTTTCGATCTTTTCCATATCGTTGGAGGATTTCCCCTGATCTTCTTACTCGTTTTAGAAGAGTCAAGAGATTGTGGCAATCAACTGCCAAATTTGATCTCAGATTTGATCTTGATTGGATTTGATCTTGATCCCAATTAGATCTGATCTCATCTAGAGATTTGATTGGTCAAAGGTTGACCATAGCAGACCAGCAGCGGCGCTGCCCGCTTTGAACTCACAGCGGAGCTGAAGGCAGTATCTGGCGAAGTCAGAAGAAGGCTTCTTCGGCGGAGCTAGATGTCATCTATTGCGAAGCTACCATATACCCTTTCTGCGCAGTTGCATGTGGCTTCAGGCGAAGCTGACTCTCTCTGTGGAGTCACGCTTCAGCAGTTCAGGCGAAACTATAAGTTAGCTTCCTGGGAGAGCTTTGAATGGCTTCAAGGCGAAGTTGGATGATCTTAGCCTCTCAGGCGAGGCTATCCATTTGGGCTCATGTGATGCTAAGTGGTAGCATCCTAGACCTGCTGAGGTCTGTTTAGAGGCAATCCGAGCTTACTGTCTGCTTGATGGATCAGTGGAGTCCAGGTTGCTTCCTTGTCCCTCAGAGATGGGTGAAAACTGGTCGTCAGCTTGTCTGTCACTCGTTTTTTGTAAATGTCAACAAGTTTAGACATTGTTCGGGCCAGTAAGAATCGTGTCTTTTTTAAGTGTCAACAAGACCCCCTTCAAAGTTTTCGAAAGTCTGTGATGGCTCAGACTTCGAAATACTTTGAACTGCTTTGATCGGTGGTATGTGAAGTATGAACGTCGCCATGGTGGTTAAGTTCAGCTTCGCTTTTAATCCTGCTTTGGGATAAGTTCGCTGGAGAATCATGTAGATTCGCATCTGGGTAGCTTCGCGTCTGGGCTTCCCAGAATAAGTTTGCTTTGGAATGTTGTTCCTTTCCGAGGCCAACTGATGTGCGCCGGTACGAGAAAGATTACTCCTTCTCTCGCATTGATCGAGGGAGATATTCTCCCCTTGTGCATTTCTGAGGGAGGATATTCCCTCTCTTCAAGGCGTAATGAATACCTTTATGAGGGAGAGCGCTTCTTCTTTTACACGGTTCCAAGGGAAGCCGTCCCTTTTCTCAAGGCGCAGTGAATGCCATAAATGCGCTCGTGCTTCCACGCTTGAGGCGGCAGCGCTCAGGCCATGAGGCCTATAAATAGGACACTTGAGGTCCTCTGAAGAGAAGTGATCTGCACTTCTTCTCTTCTCTTGATTGAAAGAGATACTCAGATCTCTGAACTAGTGGGGATGCCCACTCTGGTTATTACCCGGCCAAGGACCGGTAAGTCTTGATCATTCAAAGACTTCACCAATGATCTTTTAGGGAATTCATCTCCCTTAATTTAGCTTTAACAGCTGCTTCAAGGATTAATTTCTCTTGTTCTTCATTTTACAATTGACTGATCTGCAGAGAAGGGTTTCAGCCCAGCTTCCCAACGAAGCTATCATTTTGACTTGATCAAAGAAAGATCATAGCATGCATGCTTGCTAAGTTCACCACATAGGCAAACTCGGGACTTAGTCTCTTCAAAGTTGAGCCAGTCTTGCCATATAGGTGGGGTTAAGACTGCGTCCCTCAGGATCAGTCTGGCTTAACCATATAGGCGAGGCTAGGACTTGGCATTTGCTGAGCTAGCCCATCATCACTGTGCAAGCGAGGCTATCAATGTTTGACTGAATCAGATTGCTTCGGCCCAAAGAATTTGAATTAGTGCTTTTGCAGCTTCTCCTGTATTTAACTGTTAATTTGTTCCAGTTTGCATTGCAGTGAGCTATGTTCGCCAATCTTGTGACTTGATGAAAGAAACAAGGAAATTTTCTCTTGCTTTTCCAGTTGAGACTTTACCCTTAAGCAGGAGGAACAAACTGGGGCAGCCGATGTGCGTCCCAGAGGAGGTTGGCAGTCGCTTATCCGAGATGATCTACTTCGAGGCGAGGCTGGTAGTCGCTTATCCGAGATGATCCACTTCGGAAAAGCGGATGTCACCTGTAAGGTCGCGGATCTTCCCATTTGCCAATTTTCATCAAAGAAGATCCAACCTGCTGGTGGTGATCAGTCCTTTGCCAATTTTGATTGCAGAAGGTTCAACTTCCTGGTGGCACCATCTGTCCTGGTGGCACCATCTGTTCTTCTGCGAAGGCTTATGGCCTTGTGCAGGAGGGAGGCCTTTCGTGTCCAGTTGGTTTGGCTTGAGAGTAGAAAGGACCACTTGTATGCCTTTTGAGCAAATGATTCTGTTGTATGAAACACAACCTTGATGTAGTATCAATGTACCTTTCCTTTTAAATCAATAAAAGTTCAGTTTCAGCTCATTTGATTTGCTATGCCTTCTCTTTTGAATTGAGAACACTTGAATTGGTCCGGCGGAGCTAGACTTCACGTGAAGTTAAAGATATAATCCTTTATGTGTCAGGAACGAGCTTCCAGCGAAACTAACATTTTCACGAAGTTCGGACTGTGCTTTTGGCAGAGCTATAGCAAGCTTTTCGGCGAAGTTAATGATACGTCGCGCGAAGTCAACACTTGACTTGTGGCAAAGTTAGCCCTTAGTGGGGCTGAATCAGCGCTTCTCGGGAAGGCGCTTTAGGCGCTGTTTCAAATTAATTCAAAATGGCGGACTGTGCTCTTTACGAGGCGTTGTTTCAGGCACTCATTGGCCTATAAAAGCCCCATCCGGCTGAGAGAGAATGGATTACTTTCTCTTAGAATTTTTCAGAGTACTTGACTCTTTTTCCTTCTTCTTTTTTCCTCTTCATTCGAGAGTTTAAGAACTTCCAAGGTTCTTCAATGGCGCCCAAGAGACGAGCGGGGAAAGAGGTGGCAACTTCCACAGCAGAGGGTCCTTCCCCTCCTCCGGTCATCGAACGACCAATCGCCGGTAGGGAACTTTCCCTTTTGATTAGAGACTGCCGTCTCTCTCTTAAAGCTAGTTTTTGGCTGTCCTTAAATGACTCCAACACGAGATCAACCATGGTCTTGTAATTTTAGGAAGTCCAATTCCCTGAATTTACCTTGATTTCTTGATCGGGAATCCAAGAACTGAAGAGTTCTTCTTTAAGCTTCCAAGCGAAGCTATCCTTTAGGCGGTTCACATCCTGTTGAATGACAGGATGCGAAGCTGTCCTTTGAAATTTTGACAGAAAAGGACCGTAATGCCCTTCTGACGAAGTTAGTTCTCAGGGTTGTATCGCCTTCTGCTTAAACTTCTAAAGCGAAACTAACACTTGAATATTTGTTGCGAAGTGCGGAATTAACCGCAACTGCGAAGCTAAGCTTTGGCGAAGCTGTCACCTTGTTAGCTTCGTTCAGAGAGCGAGGCTATGCCTTGGTGGAAATTGTGTTTTTGTTTAGGCCTCCGCTTGACTGATGAACTAATCATAGTTTCTCTTTGTTCCTGCAGTGTACTACACTCCTGGTCCTTTGAACAGTCTATTTGGGATGACCAGGGGATTGGACGGCAATGTCAGCCTGCAATTCCAAGGGCAGGCTTCTCTGTTTAGTGAGCGGAGCTCTCTCGTTCGAGACACGCTTATTTATGGTGGGGATCAACGCATCACGAGGAGCATTCTGACTACGGCTCCCCTTGAAGATTTTGACAGTCGAACCTATAGGAAGCCCGACTTCATGTTCGGGGACGTCGCGCCAGACCCTGATCGCCAGCTGCTGGCCGGGGAGGGGCAATGGATTTTCCAGTTGGACGGCGAGAAGTTCTATCTTCTGTCTATCAAGCGGCATTTTTCTTTGTCTTCCTTTCAATGCGTGACGCAGATTCGGAAGATGTCATGGGAAGTGAGCCGGAGTACCGACTCCGTCCATGTAGGGAAATTGATGCTTCAGTCTCCTGGTTATGCAAGATCGGGGCCTCCTCGTTGCATAATGGGTCTACATCCTGGGAATGTGTCGCGAGACATCCCAGTGGGAGAAAATCCTGCGGTGGCACAGACATTTTGCAGTCAATTCTTTAAAGTTAATGGGAACTATTCGGCCACTGATTTTAGAACTCAAGGTTGGATTCACCCTCTGAAGGCATCGTGGAGGGATTTAATTGTATACATCCTCGCTCATTTCGAGGAGGATCTGGAGAGGCTAAACCTTCATGAGGCCGTCAGGGCGACTTGCTACGGCATTGAGATGAACGTGGCGTGCTTCTACGCCATCTTTGAATTGTATTGCCCGGCTACAGGGACTTTCTTCACCCCCGTTGGCGAACTGGGTATGGCTCTGCATGAGTTGTGGGAAGTCTCTGCTCTGCCTTTGGGATCTATCCCATATGAAGAATACTTCCCGTGCGAGGTGGAATTGGCATTTCTAGAGAAGCAGGAGCCTGCCTTGTTCGAGACTTACCGGGAGTTAATGTGCCATTTGTACATTTGCTTCAGCATGCACGGAAATAGTAAGGGAACTTCTTGTAGTTTGAAGAGCTGGGGAGATTATTTGTTCCCAGATATGGAGAACACTCCTGAAGCGGCTCACTGTGGAGTTACTGTCGAAGACGTCTTTAGCCGGATGCAAAAGCATTCCCAAAGGGATCTAGTTGTGGAAGGAGACGACGGTCCCTATGAAAAAGGCGATGTTCTTTGAAATTTCCATCACCAGGCTCGCCGGCCGATGTCCCGGCAGGCACTGCTGGCTGACTTCTTAACAGTCTAGCTGAAGAGGTGCGTGGTGCCGTCTTCGTCGGGTGACGTCATTCATCCGAACGTCCTACTGCCTGCTGTTCATCTAGTCCATGGTCGTTCTCTGGGACTTCTTTCGGCCATGGTGTGCTGTATCCAGAGAGGCCTTCGTGCTTTAATGGAGGCTTTTTGCAGGCCGCCAACGACGAAGCGTGGAAAGGGGACCATTTCGCCCCGCGACGGACCCAATCCCAGGATGGGTCTGCCGTACACTTATTTAATGGCATGGTTCACCCTGCACTGTCCCTCTTTGATTGAAGCTGGAGAGGACCCTCCCGAAGGTGTTCGAATGGCGCTCCTCCACTGATTCGAAGGATGCTCATGGCAGAAGACTTACGTGGCTGAGGCCCGTAAATTGGTGCGTCGCTATGACGTCTATAGTCTCTTCCGCTGTTTTCCCCGTATTCGGGATGCAGGCTATGACGAGGAGTTCAAAGATGCGGGGGAAGGCCAGTCATCCCTGAGCCGGGGAATTTTTGAGTGGCTAGTCAGCATCCAGCCCTCACATTTATTATACCGGAGCGGAGATAGCTGCTACTTGGAGCCTTATGTTCCAAGTCGGTTTGCTCGACAGTTTGATATGACCAACTGTATGTGGGCAACCCAAATCTCAATCTGGCTTTCATGGGGAGCCTCATTGATGGAGCCCGTGCTTGGCGATTTTTCATTGCGGGCTGTACCGAGGCGCGGCTGCTGTAGGCTGTCTAAAAATCACCAAGACAAGCCACCAAAACGCAGAGATCCAAGATCCAGACGCAAGGCTAAATGTGACAATCAAGACGCGAGAGTCCAAACCCGCATCTCAGCATTAAGGCATGTGGGCCCGACACCCGCATCTCAGCCTCAAGACGCGAGGGTCCGAACTCGCGTCTCAGAACCAAGGCGCGTAGGCTCAAAACCCGCGTCTCAACCTCAAGACGCGAGGGTCCAAACCCGCGTCTCAACCTCAAGGCGCTAGGGTCCAGACCCGCGTCTCGGTTACAACCACCCCGATTATGGCGCCATTCACCGCCCATGTAGCGGGAAAGTTGGCTCTCATCGTGGAGTATTTTTAGGGGACACGTTCACCCCCTACAGCCTATATAAATAGCCCAGTTGCTATGGAGGGGGGAGGGCATCAGAAGAAATCGAAGAGCATCAATAGACATAAAGAGACCGAGAGATATCAACAGGCGCGACACATACAGAGAGAGAGAGCTCGACTCTTCAAGCTAACTTGCTGCGTACAAGTTGCTCTTCGCCGACCTTCTCTTTTAGAGTTTTGGTAGACGGGGCTGAGTTACTCCTTCTACCTGCCAAGGAGAAGATCCCTTGACGGTCCAGACGGTCATCTGGTCAACGGAGAACAAGATTCACTCTCCACCGCCACACGAAGAACCAACACTAAACAAAGGGGGATTCAAGCATCAACATCCTCCCTCCCTTGTAACCGGAAGATTAGTCTGTTGTAATTTTTCATCTGATTCAAGGAAATTTTACACCTCCTTCTTTTCCGTGTCCAACAAGAGATGGCGACTCCGCTGGGGACTACGTTTGTCACTGACGAACAAGCCGTGGCGCAGGATGACCTCCTCCGTAGGGGGAAATGGTCGAGACACTTGTTGTGGAGTTCGACCAGGCGAAATTCGAAGAGTTTCTCTCTTCTGACTCCAAGAGTCCAAAGACCCGCGTCTGTCGCAGGGTCTCGGCGGGGAATAACTCCGAAGCTCGATCTGAGGCTCTCTTGGGCGCCACTGCTACTGTAACGCCCTGATCCTAAAGATACGGAGACGTTATGGCAACGTACATACGCAAGGCGGAAAACCCTACGTACGTATGCTAAGCCTCAGTACAGTAAAGAATCTCCATATATACCTGAGTTCCAGCATGAAATAAGTACAAGAATACCTGCAGAAGAGGTTAGCGATCAGAATAGATATGAAAAAGGGACAAATAAGATAACAGAAATAAATCACTAAAATACCTATGAATAGTCCCGATGAGGAATCTCCCATGTGACTCCAAGTCACCCTCTAAAGCTACGGTAACTCGGATCTCCAACCTGGTCATGCAAACCCAGGGTCGTCAGAAAGCGACCTAGTGAGTAGTAAAATGAAGGAGGCAGTAATAGATACAATAGTACTACAAGCACGATAAGAATATATAATACAAGATGCGATAATAGTGATACCATATGATAAGCATATACGAAGCAGTAGAAATATATAAACATGTTATCTTTTAATACCATCACTACCTATCCGGTTATCATCAGGTCAAGTCTATAGTCGTGTCCAGTTTATATAATAACTAATGTTGTCTAGTGGTGACGTCATAGACATGAACATGATAGTGGTGACGTGATAGAGGTGAACATGCAGATGGGCATATGTCTGCAACAATGAAATATATGCAATGCAGAACATGCATAGTATGCCACTACATACAGTGTAACATATACCAGGTAATGGAACAAAGTATACATGTGCATGAGTAGTAGGGCACTACAGAAAGTGTAACAGGAAACAGGAACAGTAGCAATGTATACATGTAACATGACAACAGATAAATGATCAGGAACAGTAACAAGTACAACTAAACATGTAGCAGGCATGTCATGTCAAAGTCATGTCATTTATACAATAGTAGCGATCAGTACCACCTGGTATTTTAATCAATCTCTACCAGTGTCCCATACCACTGGCAGTTCATACTGGAGCCCGCACTCTAGTCGAACCCATCCGGACATGGCCTACGGGTACCATTATCCAAACGAGAGAGTGACCAAATAACAAGTGTTCCCGACGTCACTATTGTGTATACTATTTTATTATGTTAATTGGAAACCCATGGTCGAGGAGTTCTTATCGGGTGGGTGTATCCCGTGCATACCCGGGACAACGGCCTTATCAGACCCCTGGCTGCTGAGACCAGGACCAGCCCGCTAGAGCTGTAATATGTAACGGGAATCTCAATGAGCTAAAATAATAACGGGATGCTCATGAGTAACAGACGGTAGCCAGCACTACCCCGTCCCTGCAGTGGGACAAACAATGGATCCAAACATCCACCCGATATGATCTAGTCAACCGTCAAGTCTCCCCCATACCCAAGTTATCTTTATGATTTAATATGTCAAGTATACAATGTAACAAGAATACAAACAGTAAACGATACGGGTAACATGATAACTGGACCTGAGCTATGTTGATAGCATAGAACAATATAACGGGAAACGGGAACAATATAACGAGAACAATGTAACAAGAACAATAGATGTGGGATTCCACATATCGCATATCAACAGCTCTCATGTCCAGTATCGGGAAATCCATATCAATAACAGGAAACAATCATATAACATGAATACGATAACATGGCACAATAATACATGTAGCATGAATGGGGATCCACATGACAAGAATAGAGAAACCCTACATGCATGTGTAACAGTAATCAGTGTATTCCATGTAATGATGATAACAATAATATGACATGCGATACTCCGTGCATTGGTATGCGGTAGTCAGTGCATTGGTATATCCGTGTACCGATGAAACATAAATGTGTAGCAAATAACACATCGGTGTCATGATAGTAACAATAATAAGAAATGTTATCCGTGTACTAGTGGAGCATAGATGTGTAGCTATAAGTCTGCAGAGCCCTAATCCATGTAATACCAGTGGTTCCGTGTATCATGTACTACCATGTCCTGTGCCTTACCGTAACGGTGTCTAGCATGTATCTCTAGTGACAGTGTCGTGTCATAGCGTATCTGTGAAACCGTATGCAGGTAATGTTACTGTGATACGATACATGACATGATAGTGTCCAAACATATGGTGACATAGGGGGCCGGATGTCAGTGGTCTATGAACATGACCTAATAGGTATCCAGCGTCACACTCTACGTCTATTAGGTATCAGGTATATTTAAGTACAGTGTTTATTACAATATTTTAATATGGTGTACCAATTAGGATTTACTGGTAATTAATAAAGCAACCAAGTTCAATTAATAGACTAAAAAGATAATTTATAAAATAAAAACACTCACAAACTGGCCATAGGACTGTAGCTCTATTCCCCACGATCGCAACGGATCCAGAATTGCCAGAATCGGAGTCCGGATGCTCCAGTTATCGCTAACGCACGATTCAAGGTCCTTTTTATAATTTCTTTTAAGTAAACGGGTTGTGGGCCCTTGCGGGTCGCGGATCGGGTAAAAACCAAAACCCGTTATGGGTTTCTCTCTTTCTCTCCTCTGCGCACGCGTCCTGCGAACAGCGCCCGCAGCTGCAGGCGCCGAAGAAGAAGAGGGAGAGATGGGAGGTCTTGGTCGCGGCGGGAGGTGGCCGCGACGGTGCTCCAGCTACGCGCACGCGCGGCTCCGGCGAAGGCCGGAGCTCCGGTGGTGCTTCCAGTGTGTGGTGGTTTTGACTCCGGAAGGAGGCGATGGCGGAGAGGTTTTGGTGGTGCCGGAGTTGCGCGGGGTGGCTCTGGTGATGACGCGATGGCCGGAGGTGGAAGGTCTCGGTGATGGCCGGCCGGAAGTGATGTCGGGTGGCCGGAGGTGATGGTGGGGAAACAGTTGGTGGGTTTTGTTGTTGAGCGCGGGTGCTGGTGGTGTTTGCGTGGTACGGACGGCTTTAGGCGGTGGGTGTTAGGCGGCGGTGGTGGCTGAGACGGGGGCGGTGGTTGTTGTGCGAGAGTATGCGTGAGAGAGAGAGAGAGAGAGAGAGAGAGAGAGAGAGAGAGAGAGATATTATTCGTTACCTGTTAAAAAAAAAGAGACTGGGGAGTAATTATCATATTAGGATATTAGGAAGTGTGTAGAGAGGTTAAGAAAACTCTCTAATGTCAGTTAAGGAATTCCCTAGAAAAATCTATTCCCTGGAAAGATCTAGTCACAGAATAGTGTAGATAAAGTGTAAAGGAAATGGACTTAATATGAATATTAATATATATATATATATATATATATATTTATGATATTTAAATAATAGGGTCCGAATTTGACTAGTGTGGAACAGTCCCTAAAAATTAGAAAAAATAGGGAATATTAGTCTAAGACATAAGATGAAGACGGTTTACAGAAACTCAATCCGGTTTGTAAATTAAAAATCCCGGAGTGTCTCGCCGATACGGGCGACACCAGTTTGGCCGGATTTTCGATAAATAAAGAAAAATCCCCAAAATTTTCTAACGTAGATAATACGATTCTAAGACACATGGTGAAAGCGAATTCTCAAAATACAACTCTGTTTGTGAATTAAAAATTAGAAAGCAGATTATCGGTATCGGTCGACACCGACTCCAGAGATTTTCCAAAATAATCCAGAAAAATTTAAAAAAATTGAGAATAATCTAAAATATTATAAAATGATTTTTAAAACTGAACTCAGCTCAATCAGACTACCACGGAGGTCAAATCAATTTTATACGTCGTATCAGGTACTGATACGGTGATATGTACACCGGGGATCAGGGGGTTACATTTCTCCCCACCTTAAAAAAATTGCGTCCTCGCAATTTTCATTCAGGTGTGAGAACAACATTTCCAACCCCAAAGCCAAAATGTTACGGGCACACGACACTTTCGCTGCGCACTCTGCTATCTATAAGGGACTCGGGATGGAGAAGTATGGAGGGAACTAACACTAACAGATGGGAAATAAGACGATGCAAGGAAAGTGAGAAGGAAATCGGATGTTCTGGTTGACAACTGGCAGGAAGGAAGGATTACAAACGAGTCAAGGAATGAATTGTCAAGGTCATGGTATTCTTGTACTCGTTGCTGGAATCCCCAAATTCAGATATAGATCAGATAATCTGAACCTGATTGTACTGTTGGTAAGAACCCGAGGATTGACCCAGGTGGTTACCCATATACAGCTACGGTCCCTTGTGCACAGAAGACCCGCGTCAACGCCTCTCAGAAGGCCAGCGTGGTCTCACGCGCGACTGCTGCTGCGACCAACTACGTCGCACAAAAGACCCGCGTCAGTGTCCCTCAGAGGACCCGCGTGGTTAAAACCCCTGATGTTCAGCATCAGGATGTTGTCGGTTTCTCTCCTCCTCCGCGACGCAACCGAAATGCTGAGCGTCGACAGAGGAGACGCGCGCGTCAGCTTCAAGCTGGAACCATTGGTTGTCCGACTGAGGCTAAATGCGACATGCAATCTGGCGCTTTGCCCGCGGCACGTCCAGTACGTGAAATCCGCGTTTGGCGGCCCAAGTGCGTAACTCCTCAAGTTGAGTCCTCTGAAGACCAGCTTACCAAACGCCAAAGCGAAGCTTCTGCGTCTCGTCAAACGCAAGAAACACGCGCTCACAGGCATGGGGCCCAGCAGCCCACTCTCTCTCACCCGTCTCTGCCCGGACGCACCAGGCATCAACGCAAGACTCGCGTCTCATCTCAACAGAGACGCCAGGCGCGCATCAGACAGCCGCGACGCGAGAGTTGCGTCCCTGAAGTCTGCGTCCATTCTGCACAGCACATGGATGCCTCCCGTCTTCGACGTTGTGAGGCTAGTCTCTTTGATCCCTCTTCCATGGATTTGAGGGATTATTTAACAAAGAAAAGAAGTGCCCACCAGGTCACTTCATCTTGCTGCTGCCAACGGCTCATCTCCATGCTCTCGGAGTGCCATTGCGGGTCGAGTGTGCACCAGCAGTCTTTAGTTAGACAGCTGACCTCGATCCCCCCGTCAGTCAAAAGAAGGCGCTCCCATAGAAGGAGAATCTTCTCTGACGTTGAATACCCGAAGCTTACTGCGAACATGACAAGCAGAAGCAAGGGAAAAGGACTTGCAGTCAGCTCAGATGAGTCTGACTCTGAACCGGAAGGGGTGTATCAACACACTCGTACCCGGACTGGGGCCATTCCCCCGGTTGACTATAATGCCTTAGCCCATGGCATTAAAGTGAACGATTCCCACTCCGTCGTAGTGGAATCAGGGGCTTCAAACTCCTCCATTGAGAAGGAGACCTCCGCCTACATGGTAGGCACTCCTGAGGAGACGGCTAGACGTTTCGAACAGCAAGCCCAGGTCCAAAAGGCACAAATGGACATAATTATGTCTCAGCAGAAATCTATTGACTCCCTCAAGCAGATGCTTGAGCAGTTGCTCGAAGAAAGGGAGAAATCTCCTCCTAGAAGGCCAAAGGGCAAAGGGAGAAAGGGAGGAAACTCATCTTCTGAACCTTCTGAAGAGAGACAGCAATCTACTTCAAATTCGTCCAAACCCTCGTCGCAAGTAAAAAGCGACCGAGACCCAGGGAAGGCTCATGCTAAAAGGATGAGTCAATTGGAGGAACGCCTCAATGCCCTTGCCAGTCGCAAAGACCTCCATGAAGCTGGAGTGGTCCGGCCCTATCCAGCTGAGTGGGATTTAGTCCCGTACCCTCCTAAGTTCAAGGCTCCAACCCTCCAAGCCTTTGATGGGAAGGGGTCCCCTAATCAGCACATCTACTACTTCAAATCCCAAACCGGGAATGTAGTAGATAATGACGCCATCCTGGCGCGACTGTTCATCGGCACCCTGAAAGGGTTGGCCTTTGAGTGGTTCATGAAACTCCCGGAAGGTTCTATCAAGAACTGGGGCGACTTGGAGAAGCTGTTCTTAACACGCTTCTTCGAAGATGACTCCGAGGTCACAATGCCCACCCTGTTAGCTACGAGACAGCGAAAGGGAGAGTCCGTCAAATCTTTCATGGAAAGATTTCGGAACGTGGCACTCCGGTGTCCAAGCGGTATGACCCAGGCCACCCTGGTGGAAACATGCCGCCACAACCTCCAAACCTCACTCCTTGCTCAAATAGGAGTTGCTGAAAGCCGCACCTGGAAACAATTAGTCCAACAAGGTGAACAAGCTGAGGAGATTGTTGCCCGTGTCAGGGCAGAAGAAGGCAAGCCGCGGCCGGAGAGGTCAACTAGGCGAGCGCCAGACACCTCCCTCCAGACAAAGCGGAAGGATAATTTGGCGACGGAGACCAAATCTCCCACCAAACCTCAACCAGCCAAGGCGAGTGGCTCTTCAAGCCAACCCTGCGCCAACAAGCAGTATTCCTTCAAGGAGGAACATGTCGATTCGCTCTTCAAGCTACTCAACAAGAGCAACCGACTGAAGCTCCCTGAGGCCAGGCGCCCTCAGGAAGTCGGCAAGACCGACAACCCCAACTACTGCTTGTACCACAGGATGTTGGGACACCCTACCAGAATCTATTACATCTTCAAGGACATCCTTCAGGCTCTGATTGACGCGGAGGTGTTGAAACTCCGACCAGAACAGAAGGAGGTGACAGCCAACATGACGTCGGTTCTCCAGTTTGGAAAACAACCTCCAGCACCTGCAGGGGTGGTCTTAATCCCAAGAGGAGAACTAAAAGTGGTCAATACAGACCCTCACCAGCAGCAGGAGAAGGGCTTGGTACCCGTCCCTTACGCCTCAAGGGAAAATCATGTAGGTCCACCCTGACCTAGTGGACAGCCAGCAGTGGACTACTGTAACCAACAGGAAGTCCAAAGGCAAGGCAAAAGCTTCGTCCTGCCATGTGGTATGTGCTTCCTCCCGAGAAGCAGAGGATGATGTTCCCTCACTGACTGATTCAGAAGAGGAAACAATAGTCTTGGCCGCAGAGCCCAACCAACCAATGACGGGGACTCGTTCAGGACAGCCCTACTTGAAGCAGTACGGCGAAGTGGCGACAAACCCTCCACAACCGGCTGCAGAGCCAACTAGGCCCTCCACGAAGCCACCAGTGGAGAAACAAAAAGAGACTCGATTCTCTCGAGCTCTTCAAAAGGGTATAGCGGAAGGATCCACAACGCCTTACCGCTTTGATGTCTTGGCTCAATTGGCCAACATCCCGGCGCGGATCACCCTGTATGAGCTTCTAAGACTATCAAAGTCGACCAGGGAGGCTCTACAAGAAGCTCTGGCAAATGCTGAGGTCTTTATGACCCAGGTGCCAAAGAAGGAAGATGTAGAGAATTGTCTCCACACCTCCCAGAATGCTCCCTGCATTACCTTCACGGCAGATGATATGCAGGTTAAAGGGAAGCATGATCGACCCCTGTACTTCACAGGTTATATCGGATCATCTGAGGTGAACCGCATTCAGGTAGATCCAGGGTCCGCATTGAGCATCATGCCCCGCCGAGTCATGCAACACCTCGGCATCCCTACCCACTGTCTGAGCCCTACACAGACGACCATCTACGGGTTCAATGCCAACGGCACCCGTCCGATGGGGAAGATCAAGCTCAATTGCCAGATTGGGAGCCTCAAGTCGGAGGTGACGTGCTACGTCATCGATGCCGACACTTCCTACAATCTGCTGCTGGGACGACCATGGATCCACCGCAACTCCATCGTTCCCTCCACTCTTCACCAAGTCATGAAATACATTGACGCGAGTGGGAAGGTGCAAACGTTGGTTGCCGAAAGGTATCCGTTTAAGGGGGTCGAAAATTATTTCACGGACTCCCTCCTATATCAGGATCCGGTGGATGAAACCCCACAACTGGAGGTGCCAGACTCTGGTAATGAGGCTGACACTGAGCCCGAACAAGAAGAGTGCCTGTGGAAGTTGGAACCACTTGTAAAGAGCACTAATAAGCTCGATGTTGATAATACCACCGACGATGCAGGCGGTTGGTATATTAATGAGAATTTAGACTTTGAGTATTTTTCTGCGTGTGCATCCGATTCAATACCGTCGGATACTAGTACCGACGTAGACGATGACATCTGGTCGGCAATGGATGCTTTGACATCATTGCATGTACCAGTAAAATCATCTTTCGGGACATACCAGGATAATGGTGATGCGCAGGAATCTATATTCATGGTTCCGACAAGACGAAAAGGCCAAAAACCAATCCTTTTGGGCGAATGACGACTGAACCAACGCCCCGCGAAGAATCGGAAAGTGAGGAGGAATCCCCTCAGCTCAGTCATTATGAACCAAAAGCGCTCAAAATGATGAAGTGCGTGGGGTATGATCTAACCAACAGACCCGGGTTGAACTTCGGCAAAGGAAGGAGAACGCTACTTCGATCCTTTGTGCCGAAAGGGAAGGCCCCCGATTATTATCATCGGACGCGCCGGGGGTTGGGCTATGTATCAACTCCGGTCCCATCAGCCTCTGATTCTCAAGAATCGTCGAGCAACGATTACTCTTCAGACACATCATCTTGGGAGTCAGATGTCAGTGTCGGCAACATCTTCAAGGAACTTTCAGTGAACATGGTTTCGACAAGCCACCTGGAAGATGGAAATGAAGAAATGATCCAATCTGATACAGATCCTTGGATCAAACATTTAAATGCTCTTTGGGATACCGGCTTTGAACAGCGTGAGCCACCCACAGAAGACAAGGTTGTTCAGATCAACCTAGGAGATGAGGCTAACCCTAAGCCCATCTTCATAAGTGACGGCCTGTCACCTTCAGAGAAGAAGGATCTAATATCTCTTGTACAAGAGTATATAGACGTCTTCGCCTGGAATTATGAGGACATGCCAGGACTTGATCCTCAAGTGGCCATACACCGCCTCAACATCAATCCGGACGTAAAGCCTGTCAAACAACAACAGCGACGGTTTCGCCCAGAAATAATGGAGGCAATTCAATCAGAAGTCAGAAAACTTATTGATTCTGGCTTCATCAGGGAAGAACAACATCCCGACTGGGTAGCCAACATCGTCCCTGTTTCCAAGAAGAACGGGAAGATCAGGATCTGCATCGACTTCCGCGATCTAAATGAGGCCTGCCCCAAAGACGAATTCCCATTGCCAATCACAGATGTTATGATTGACAATACTTGTGGATTCGAACGAATGTCCTTCATGGACGGATTCTCAGGATACAATCAAATCAAAATGTATCCTGATGATGAAAAGCATACCTCCTTCAGGACTCCTCTAGGGGTATATTGCTATATTGTCATGCCTTTTGGACTGAAGAATGCAGGGGCAACCTACCAAAGGGCCATGAATGCTATTTTCCATCAGCAAATGCGGAAAATGGTGGAATGTTATGTCGATGACATTGCGGTGAAAAGTCGCATTAAAGGAGATCACATAGCTGATCTGAAGGTGGTCTTCGACATCATGCGGGCTCATCAATTGAAGATGAACCCCACCAAGTCCTTCCTGGGGGTAGCCAGTGGCAAATTCCTAGGATTTGTTGTGACTTCCACAGGAATCCATTTGGATCCGGAGAAAGTCCGCGCTATCCAAGAGATGCAACCCCCGAGAAACCTCAAGGAACTTAGGGGTTTACAGGGTCGATTGGCGTACATCCGCAGGTTCATCTCAAACCTCTCCGGAAGATGCCAGCCCTTCGCTAAGTTGATGAAGAAGGGTGTCTCGTTCATTTGGGACGATGCTTGCCAAAAAGCGTTTGAGGAAATCAAACAATACCTCACCCAACCACCAGTCCTTGCAGCCCCGGTGTCCGGAAAGCATTTCCTGGTGTACGTCCGGGCAATGGACCATTCTTTGGGAGCTCTACTAGCTCAGAATGATGAAGAAGGACGAGAACAGGCAATCTACTATCTGAGTAGAACAATGATCGGAGCCGAACATCGGTACAACCCAATCGAGAAGGAATGTTTGGCACTAGTGTTCGCCATTCAGAAAATGCGACACTATCTGGTAGGCCAGACTATAAATGTCATATCAAAAGTCAACCCCCTGAGGTTACTTATGACAAAGCCTTCTTCACTAAATGGCCGGCTGGCAAAATGGGCCATGTTGCTATCCCAGTATGATATGCACTTTCTGCCGCAGAAAGCCATTAAGGGACAAGCGGTGGCAGACTTCCTAGCTGAACACCCAGATCCGAGGGCAGCCAAAGTCTACGAGGATCTCCCAGATGAAGTGGCTGAAGTCTACCTGACTCAGACATCGTTCGAAAGTCAAGTGTGGCAACTTTTCTTCGACGGTGCATCAAGGACAAGCCCCAAGGGACACGTAGTGGCGGGGGTAGGAGTAGTACTTGTCTCCCTACAAAATTATGTGATCCCCCGAGCTGTCTCGCTAACGGAGCCTTGTTCCAACAATGTGGCAGAGTACAATGCTCTATTGATCGGGATGCAGCTCGCCGATGAGATTGGCGTTAAAAATCTCGAGGCATACGGTGACTCTAAACTCATCGTCAGCCAAATTCGCGGGGAGTACGAAGTCAGACATGAAGACTTAGTACCCTATTACAACGCAACTATCCGCATGGCCGAGGGGTTTGCTAACTTCTACATCGACCATGTACCGCGCAGGCAAAATGCGCACGCCGATGCACTCGCATCCCTTGCAGCCTCCCTAGCTCTTCCAGCTGGAGCAATGGAGAAAATATTCGTCTACAGCCACGACTTGTATTGCCCGAAAAATACTCTCGAGGACTATCAGGAGTCAAAGGGAGATTGTCGAGGCAAAGAAGTGCTGGAATTGTCGGCCGGTCCAGAGCTTAAAGACTGGCGATTCCCCTACATCGACTATGTCTTGTACGGCATCCTGCCTGAGGACGCCAAAGAGGTGGCTGCCATTCGAAGGAAAGCCCCTAAGTTTTACTATAATGCGATTACACGAACATTGTATCGTCGGTCGCATGACGGGATCTTACTCCGGTGTCTCTCACCAAAAGAGGCCCAGGAGATATTGAAAGAGGCCCACGACGGTACGTGCGGAGCCCATCAACCTGGCCCAAAACTGGCACATCGACTCCAAAGGTTGGGTTACTATTGGCCCAAGATGGTTGCCGACGCCGTCGCCTATGCCAAAAGATGTCACGCTTGCCAAATACATGGAGATTTTATCCATCAAGCACCAGGGTACCTCCACTCTACGACCTCTACATGGCCATTTGAAATGTGGGGGATGGATGTGGTTGGTCCTATCAGCCCACCATCATCAAAGGGACATCGGTTCATTCTAGCAATAACTGATTACTTTTCCAAATGGGCCGAAGCCATTCCTTTGAAGGAGGTGAAGTCGTCCAACGTGATCAAGTTCGTAAAACATCACGTTATTTACCGTTTGGTGTACCTCGGCGGATTGTCCATGACAGTGGACCCTAGTTCATCAGTCAGGCATTCCAGAGATTCTGCGCTAAGTTCAGAATCCAGAGTGTGTCCTCAAAGGCATACTATCCTGCCGCTAATGGCCTCGCAGAAGCTTTCAACAAGACCATTAGCAAGCTTCTCAAAAAGTTCGTCTCGAAGAGTCAACGCGACTGGGACGACAAGCTAGGCGAATGCTTATAGGCCTATCGCACAACAGTGCGAACCCCGACAAAGGCCACGCCGTTTTCCTTGGTATACGGATGTGAAGCCGTGCTTTCCCTGGAAATCCAAATTCCATCTCTACGCGTCGCCTTGACAGCGGAGATGACGACAGAGGAGAAGCATCGACAGCGACTCCAGGAACTGGAGGCCTTAGACGACAAGCGTCTGCAAGCCCAACAGCAAATCGAGCTCTACCAAGCTCGAATCACCAGAGCCTTCAACAAGAAAGTTAAAATACGAACTTTCAAGAAAGGCGATCTTGTCTTAGCCGTCAGAAGACCCATGGTGATGACGCACAAGACAAAAGGAAAATTCCAACCCAAATGGAAAGGACCATTTGTGGTAGAGTCAGTCTACTCGAATGGATCATATCGCCTCATAACCTCGAATGGCGATACACTTATGATGCCAATCAATGGCAGATTCCTGAAGAAGTACTATCCTTAGATGGTATTCTTCCGCTGATCAAGTTAATAGTACACCTCTGATCAAAGCAAGAAGAATTTCTTTATTAACATCCGACGCCTCCAACGGCTAAGGATAGAGGAAAATGTTGGCTTTTAAGCCCAACATAAGTCTTCGACAACTCATCATGCTGAGGGGAATAGCATGGCTAGCCCAACTCAAACGGTAGTTGGTAAAGGCACCTCAAATCCGTTGATAGCTGGGGGTTCGCTAAAAATCCTAAGTGGACTTGATTCCACTCTTTCCTCCAAAATCCCTTACCAATTCTCATCCACAGAATGGTAGGACCACAAAAAATAATCGTTGCCAAGTTAACACCATACCTCTGGTAATGAGATACCCCTTGTAGAGTACAAATCTTGCTTGTCAACTCTACATTTTGCCAAGTTAACACTACACCTCTGGCACTTCAAATTTTCACTTGTCAATTCTCACCAATAGAATGACAGGTCCTCAAACTGTTTTCGGCTCAAGCCAATTCTTGTCAAGTTAATATCACACCTCTGACAAAACTACTATTTAAGTTAACATTATACCTCTAAGCAGTACTTCAAGTTTCTGCCAGGTTTAATATTACACCTCTGACAGTCACTTTTCTTCAGTCTTCCACATCGAAGCTGAAATGAATGATGCCAAGTTAACACTACACCTCTAGCATCTGAGTCATCACTAAGTTCAACAATACACCTATGGCCATGACCTTTCCTCGACTTCCTTGTCCAAGTCGAGATGACCAATGCTAAGTTCAACATTACACCTCTAGCATTACCTCACTGTTAAGTTAAACATCACACCAATGGCAGTGACATTCTCAGTTTTTCCTAAACAAAACTGAAATACTTCTGAGTTAAGGTAATATCACACCTCTGACTCGCATCCTTGTCAAGTTAACATTACACTTCCGACAAGACCACTTTCAACCCGTCAAGTTAATATCACACCTCTGACGGTAACAAACCTTCCTAGACTCCCACGAGTCTAATCTCACTTTTTATTCTCTTCAACAGAATAACAAGTCTACCTAAAAACATTGTTAGGTTAATACTACACCATCAACAATGTTTCCCTCAAATCCCCAGTTGAGCTCAATCAAGTTAATCCCAAACACTTGATAAAAGTTCACCCTCCCTGGGGGTACCAATTATACTTGTCACTTTCTCTTACAAAGTGGCAGGTTCATCAAAAATTTCATCTCTGTCAAGTTAATATTACACCTCTGACAGTATTGTGAGAGTTCCTGAAATAGGATCTTTCCCTACAAAATTTGACTTATTAAAGTTACCATCATAATTTTAACAAAGTCAAAGATTCTTTGCTTCTACGAGTCTAAGACAAAAAGTTCAAGACAATGAAAGAGGCAAAAAGAAAAGGACACTTAGTTAGATACTTTATCAAAAGCAAGAAAAAAATGCTAAGTGTTCATAACCCAGACGCAGAAGAGACACTGGACGCACGAATTATCAAATCCGCGTCCAGACCTGCGCATCCACGTCCAAACGCAGAGGAGATACTGGACGCACGAATTATCAAATCCGCGCGCCAAAAGGTGAAATCCCGTCGGTTCCCCAGGCCAACTGGCAGCGCAATCATGACGTGGCACGGACTCGCACCCGACGGCCATGTCTCTTCGATGGATATGCCCCGTCAGCATCGCCATAAATGCGCCCAGACAATCGCGTCTATATTCAAAAGATGCGTCTCTCTAAAGTTCGCGTCTTCAGCTGAACATCGCGTCTGCCTTATGAAGATCAGTCGCGTTTCCATTGCCAAAAGGTCGCGTCTCGCTAAGAAGTCGCGTCTTTAAAGCAGTCTCATCTCTGCTTTTCAAAAAGGAACCCGCGTTCAGTCCCTGCTTCTGCGAATCAGTTCAACAGTACACTGGCACAAGCAGAAGACCAACCACTCCTGGCTTAAAGCGCACCCGTGACAGACTTAAAAGCAAACGGGGAGGTTTAGACTGTGTATCTAGACACTCAACATGATCAACTCCGGTGGCTTCAAAGAGTTCAACAGAACACTCACGAAGACCAACTCCAGAATAGATCAAACCCGGAGCACTAAAAGTCTAGTCAAGAAAGCAAATGCAGCTAGAATCCAAAGTATTTCGAAATCCGTCCCAGTTAACTGCGGAATATCGAAAACTTTGGAGGGGGTTCTGTAGGCTGTCTAAAAATCACCAAGACAAGCCACCAAAACGCAGAGATTCAAGATCCAGACGCAAGGCTAAATGTGACAATCAAGACGCGAGAGTCCAAACCCGCGTCTCAGCATTAAGGCACGTGGGCCCGACACCCGCATCTCAGCCTCAAGACGCGAGGGTCCGAACCCGCGTCTCAGAACCAAGGCGCGTAGGCTCAAAACCCGCGTCTCAACCTCAAGACGCGAGGGTCCAAACCCGCGTCTCAACCTCAAGGCGCTAGGGTCCAGACCCGCGTCTCGGTTACAACCACCCCGATTATGGCGCCATTCACCGCCCATGTAGCGGGGAAGTTGGCTCTCATCGTGGAGTATTTTTAAGGGACACGTTCACCCCCTACAGCCTATATAAATAGCCCAGTTGCTATGGAGGGGGGAGGGCATCAGAAGAAATCAAAGGGCATCAATAGACATAAAGAGACCGAGAGATATCAACAGGCGTGACACATACAGAGAGAGAGCTCGACTCTTCAAGCTAACTTGCTGCGTACAAGTTGCTCTTCGCCGACCTTCTCTTTTAGAGTTTTGGTAGACGGGGCTGAGTTACTCCTTCTACCTGCCAAGGAGAAGATCCCTTGACGGTCCAGACGGTCATCTGGTCAACGGAGAACAAGATTCACTCTCCACCGCCACACGAAGAACCCAGCACTAAACAAAGGGGGGATTCAAGCTTCAACATCCTCCCTCCCTTGTAACCGGAAGATTAGTCTGTTGTAATTTTTCATCTGATTCAAGGAAATTTTACACCTCCTTCTTTTCCGTGTCCAACAGCTGCGTATGCCGTTGAGGACACCTAACCTTCTAATGACCCTGAGCTTCTGCCAGTGGTATGCGACTTCCAACTCCACATCCCTTGGATTCAATGCTAACAGTTCTGGTGTGAAGTTAATTTCTCAGTGGCTAAAGCGGAAGGTCTCTGAGAGAAGGGAAGGTAAGAGGGTTCGCGTCCTGGGTATAGAAGAATTCGTTGCTGTTGATGACAGCGAAGCCTCGGATGCGGAAAGTCCTCGCTTCGAAGCAGAGGCAGGTGCCGAGACTCTTGCAGCTGGTTCCGGCGTGATAGGGACAGCTCCCCCAAGACATGTAGAAGAGGCGGAGGAGGAGGATCCTGACGTTCCTCTCAAGCGCAAATGGACAGGTGGGTCTCGTAGGAAGCAATTGGTGAAGAAGCCCCGTCGCCAAGCTCCTACAGTTGTAGAGGGCAAACCATCTGTGGCGTTTCCTCCTCTTGTCCCATCAGTAGTAAACCGTCAGTTGCTGGACCGACGACTGGCGAAATTGCTCCGGACTTGGGTAAAGTCAACTCCGTCCTTGTAATATACCTTATATGTGTTTTAGACAGCTCATCATTTGTTTTGTGATGTAGGAACTGAGGCGGTGACAAGCTCGAGAGCTGCGGCCGTCGAAGAACATAGGGAATATTATGATCCCCTATTCACCTATAAAGAGGGTGATGAGGCTGGCTATTTTGCCGTCTTAGAAAAGTCCGGAGATGATGCGGCTGGCGTAGGTCCTTCGGGCGCCGGGACTTCGAAAGGAGGTTCCGAAACTTCTAGCTCCTTTGGGTGGACCACGGAGGGTTTAGCGAGCGAGGGTGAGCCGGCTGTCCGTGTTGATTCTGCCAAAGATTTTCGATGAAGCCCGTAGAGACTGATGTAACCGCCAAGACGATTGAGGCGACATCATCTTTCGGTATTGGTTTGACTTTTTGACTTTTACTATTTGTTGTGTCCTGCCTAAACACAACTTTGTTGCAGGTGTTACGCCTCTGGGTGCGTCAACTTCAAGGGAGCCAATCGATCTTCCCGAGGGGTCCAGGGTTGACATGAGCACTTCGACCGCGGTGGATGCTGCTGTGTTGGATGCGTTGTATGGTGACATGCCCCCTTATCGGCCTGAACCAGCCAGAGGAACAGAGGTTGAAGGGACGGTAGTCACGGAGGCAACTTCACCCTTAACTATATCAACGAGTGAGGTGCCATCAGTTTTGCCAGGTGCGGAGCTGAGGGTGATTACAAGTCCTACTTCCCCAACACTGGTGATTGAGCCTGCTGTCCAGGAAATGGTCACTAGTCCTACCTCAGTTGTGGCTAGTGTACTAGTTTCAATGAGGACTCCACCAAGATCACCGACGACCTGCCATGCTGCTGCAGCCAGTGTTCCCACTGTTGCTTCCACAGTAATGTCAATAAAGCCGGTGGAATCTTCTGGGGCTGCCTGTCTGCCAGGGGTGGCTGAGGCTGAAAATGAATTTGTAGCAGAAATAGTCGACAGCTTTTATAAAGGCTTGAAGCGATCCATTGATCTGGTCTTGAAAGGCTTGACTATGCCATTTACTACTTTAAAGGTGGTCCTCTCCCGAAGTATTGAGAATATCCGAGACTTTGGAGGGGATAAGCAGGCCGTCGCATTGGAACTTCTGGTAGACCAATTTGAGAGGGACGTAGAAGAACGGCGCCATCTCAGCCGTTCAAACCTGGAGTCTTCAGTTGATGAGCAGCTTGCGCACCTTATCGCTCAAATGCATAAAGCCCATCTCGCCGCTCAAGAAGCCGCTAAGGCTATTTCTTCGGACATGAAATCCTTGGAGACAAGGCAAGTAGAGCTTGGGGACGCCATAGATGCTTCTAACAGTTCTCTTCTTGACGCTGAAGACAAAATCAAGAAGGCCAAGGAGATGATCAGGAAGGAAAATCTTCTCTTATCCAAGGCTGAACCAGTGCGTCTTGAAGAAACTATGTGGCTTGAGCAGCTTAATGCTCAGAGTGATGAGCTTTCGCGGCAAGAGTTGGCTCAAAGGGCAACCTTGGCTGAAGTTGAATCTCGCTTGGCCCAGACGGCGAGTTTTAATGAGGCTGAGCTAAGGCCGCAGGCTCTTGTGAGGGATGCCGATGATAGGGAGGCAAGGCTGGCCTTTCTTGAGGGACGGATCAAATCTTATGACGCACCCCTATAGCTTGTAATATATGTGCCTCCATGTATCCCTTCCTTTTTGGAATCAATAAAAGTAATTTTGTCTTGACCATCCTGTCATGTCTCCAACTTGTTCTACTTTCTGAATTGTCGCTTCCAAGTTGTATTGCAGCCGCTTGAGAAAATAATCCTTGCTAGATTGGGATTGAATAATGAGACTTGGTTATCTGCCGGTTCAGAGGTCACAATGACGTAACCGATTGAGAAGCCACCAAGCTCAAGATTAGCCCTCATGGGACTAAAAGGGCAATACTTGTCTTTTATAAATGTCAACAAGTATGGGTGAAACCTTTCTTTTGTAAACGTCAACAGGCTTGAAATTGAGACTTGGCTGTCTGCCGGTTCAGAGGTCGCAATGACATAACTAGTTGAGACACCACCAAGCCCGAAGTCGGTGATACTTGCCTTTTGTAAATGTCAACAAGTATCGAGACCTGTTTTTTGTAAATGTCAACAGGCTCAAGGTTGAGACTCGTCTTTTGTAAATGTCAACAAGCTCAAAATTGAGACTTGGCTGTCTGCTGGTTCAGAGGTCGCAATGACATAACCGATTGAGACGCCACCAAGCTCAAGATTGGTGATACTTGTCTTTTGTAAATGTCAATAAGCATCGAGACCTGTCTTTTATAAATGTCAACAGGCTCAAGGTTAAGACTTGTCTTTTGTAAATGTCAACAAGCTCGAAATTGAGACTTGGCTGTCTGCTGGTTCAGAGGTCGCAATGACATAACCGATTGAGACGCCATCAAGCTCAAGGTTGTAATGGAGTTTGGGAAAGGTCTCGTTTTCACGGGGAGAAATGAGGGAATCACTATCATAGGTTTAATGTTAACGTAACAGCGAAATGTATGTGGTCTTATCATTCTATGGACGAGAATTGGTAAGTGATTTTGGAGAGCTCGCTTTCACGAGGAAAAACGAGGGAATCACTGTCATAGGTTTAATGTTAACGTAACAGCGAAATGTATATGTGGTCTTACCATTCTATGGATGAGAATTGGTAAGTGATTTTGGAGAGGCCCTTAGGATTTTTAGCAAATCCCCAGCTGTCAACGGGTTTGATATGCCTTTACCAACTACCGTTTGAATTGGGCTAGCCATGCTATTCCCCTCAGCATGATGAGTAGTCGAGGACTTATGTTGGGCTTAAACGCCAACATTTTCCTCTATCCTTAATCGTTAAGGATATTGGATCATCTGGTTAGCGTATGTGTAACCTTGATTCTCCTTTGTGAGAACCAATATATGACCAGGTTCCTACTGGTTTATGGTTGTATGATCTCGCTTGGAGGAAGAGAAAGGCTCTCTTTGCATGTACCTTGGACATAAAGGCCTTGATCAGAGGTGTAATGTTAACTTGATCATGAGAAGGATCCTTAATCAAGGATAATACTTCTTTAAGAACTTGCCATTGATCGGCATCATGAGTAAATCGCCACCTGAAGTCATAAGGCGGTATGCTCCGTTTGAATAGACTGTTTCTATTACAAATGACCCTTCCCATTTAGGCTGAAATTTGCCTTTGGTCTTGTGCGTCATAATCATCGGTCGTCTGACGGCTAAAACCAAGTTTCCTTTCTGGAAGACTCTTTGTTTGACCTTCTTATTGAAGGCTTTTGAGATTCGAGCTTGATACAACTCAATATGTTGTTGAGCTTGTAGTCGCTTCTCATCTAGGGCTTCGAGCTCTTGAAGACGTAATCGATCATTGTCCTCTGATGTGATCTTAGTCATTAGAGCGACTCGCAATGACGGCATCTGTATTTCCAACAGGATGACTGCTTCACACCCGTACACTAGGAAAAATGGCGTATTGCCTGTCGGTGTCCGAACCATGGTTCAATATGCCCAAAGACATTCACCAAGCTTTTCGTCCCAATCTCGCTTATTCGAGAAGACGAACTTTTTGAGTAACTTGATGATTGTTTTGTTGAATGCTTCCGCCAAGCCATTAGCGACGGGATTATAGGCAGTCGAAGCCGTATTCTGAATTCGGTATTTATCGCAAAACCGATAGAATACTTGTCTTATGAACTGGGGACCGCTAACATGGATGATCCGCCTAGGGACACCAAATCGATGGATGACATGGTGTTTGATGAAATTTACCACGTTAGAGGTTTTGACTTCAACCAGTGGTATAGCCTCCGTCCAGTTTGAAAAGTAGTCGGTTATTGCCAAGATAAACCGGTAACCTCTTGTCGAAGAGGGGCTAATCGGCCCTACGACGTCTATTCCCCATGCTTCAAATGGCCATGAAGCAACAGTCAGGTGGAGCAACTCCAAGGGCTGGTGTATGAAGTCCGCGTGAATCTGGCATGCTTTACACCTTCGTCCATATTGGATGGCATTGGCTATCATGGTCGGCCAATAGTATCCAAGCCTATGCAACCTGTCTTTGAGTTTTGGACCTGGCTGATGAGCTCCGCAAATGCCGTCGTGCGCTTCTTTAAGCACTTCCTGTGCCTCTTAATTAGAAAGGCAACGGAGGAGGACGCCGTCATATGAATGACGATAAAGCGTCTTCAAAGTTGGATCGTAGTAGAAACGGAGAGACCTTCGTCTGATGGATGCTGCTTTTTTAGGATCGTCTAGTAGCAGACCATGTAAAGTATAGTCGATGAGTGGAAATTGCCAATCTCTCGGTTTAAGATCTGTCGAGATATTATAAACCTCTTTGGTTCTTAACATATGTTTAGAGCATACAAGATGTCGAGTTGCCATTGTGAGGTGATACTCGGTGTCGGCTGGCAAGGCTAGTGTTGTTGCTAATGTAGCAAGAGCGTCCGCCTTGGTATTTTGAGATCGAGACACGTGCCCGATGTAGAAGCCTTCAAAAAGATTAGCCAATTCGATGACCGTGTGGTAATAAGGCACCAAGTCTTCATGGCAGACCTCATATTCACCTTTAACCTGATTGATAATCAGTTTTGAATCGCCGTAAGCTTAAAGGTAGCGTACCCCCATTCCATGGGTGAGCTGAAGACCAATGAGCAGAGCATTATATTCTGCTACATTATTGGAGCATGATTCTGTCAGAGAAAATGCTCTGGGAAGAACATGATTCTGTGGGGAGATAAATACAACCCCCACTCTGGCAATGATCTTGCCTTTAGAGCCTATTCACGATGCTCAATCGAAGAACATCTGCCACACTTCTTCCTCTGTGTTGGCCCAAAGGCCTTCCACTCTAGTTTTGATGATGATTAACTCATGTAGTTATGTGTACTAATAATCTTGTGATTTTAGTTTCAGATCATTAATCAAGTTATTAGTTGGTGATTAGCTTCAATAAGATGATTTGGAAGCTTTCACATGTTGATTCAAGAGCCCGAGCGTCAAAGATCATATATATAGCACTTGCTCGGTGGATCAAATAGTTTTGGATCGAGTCGGCTTGGAGATTGCGCTCTACAAGAAGACTTCGGTACCATAATTTAGTTTTGTGTTTAGATCCAAATTGCAAAGATTATAATAGTATGATATGCTCAAGTTCACAACACACACGTTTCATGTTTTGGTTTTCGGTTTTTGGTTTAACCGATCTTGGTTTGCATGAATAGATATTATATCAAAACAAGTTTACATGGTTTAATGTATATTAGATTTGTTCTATATACATGCATGCTTCAACTCTTAGACAAACTTACTTTGATATACCTATTTCATGTGTTTTAGGTTTTGTGTTTTAACAAAACTTATTTTTGGATTTAAAGACAAAAACTATGATATGTATATGTTTCATGTATATTGGATTTCTATCCATATGCATCATGCTTCAATCTGTTTAAATATCATGTTTTTGTATTTGGAAGAGTTTTGGACAAAACGTAGTTTCTATTCAAAATCCAAGTTTTAGAAAATACAGTTTTTGGTTTTTGGTAAAAATGATAAGACACAAAAATAGTTCATATTGATTGATATTTGAGCTAAACTTTTTTACCACATGTTTATATATTAATGCAAAATGATAAAACTATTTTTGGTGATTTTTAGGAGTGTTAAAAGATTTTTCAAAATATTTTTAAACTGTTTTTCTGACCTAGTTTTCTGTTCCAGGCTTCAACCAGTCGATTAGTCTTGTGACCAAGTCGACTTGGCATGAAGTCGGTCGACCGGGTCGGTCGACCGACGTGCACAGATCTGTGCACGTTTGGCAGACACGGGACGGTCGACCGTCTGGGTCGACCGGGTCTGAGAGCAGAGCTCTCTGTTTGTTTGGGTCGACCGGGGCGGTCGACCGGTAGCTACCAACGGGCAGAATTTGACCGTTGGACGGTCGACCGGACCGGTCGACCGGCAGTATATTTCTGGCATTTTCAGCTGCCAACGGCTATATTTTTCTGGGGAATATAAGTACCCCATTTGTGAGAGTTTTTCTCTAAGAATTTTTGTGCGAATTTTTTCCTACTCTCTGGTGTTTTCACAGCAATCAAAAGAAGTTTTTGAACTCATATTCAACAATCTATTTGGAGTTTTTGCTAGGGTTTGGAAAACCAAAGAAAAGGATTTTTGGGAAAAGAGTTTTGATTCATCTTCTATATCTTGGTTTCAGTTTTTCCTAAGGATTTTCTTTGTGATTTTGATTTCCATTCCATTGGTTTTCTCCACACTTGAGCTAAAATCTACTATCTTTTCTATAGGATCTTTGTGTGGGAGAAAGAAATTGTTTGTGGTTGTTGGTTAGACCACCAAGTTATAAACCCTAACTTAGCTTGGCTTTGTGCCTTTCCCTCATTGTGTTGAGGAGGTTATGCTATTGGGTTGTATCCCTCAAGTGGTGAGGTGATCCTTGTTTGCTTTGTGTTAATCCCTCAAGTTGTGAGGTGATTGTTTTGTTGGATTGGAGCTTGCCTCAAGGAGGAGGTTGTTGTTGTAAAGAGAGGAGTTAGGTACTCCTTGTGAGAGTTCTTTGTGGACTAGCTAGTGGATTAGAAATCCTTCGTGTGTCGAAGGCGGGGATGTAGAGCTGGGTGCTCAAACCTCGTAACATATCTTGTTGTTTGCGCTTGATCCATTGACTCTCTCTATCTCTCTCTTTACTTTGTGCCTTGCAACTATTCATATTGTGCATTCATAATTGCTTGGCTTGGTTGTGTGTGCATCACTTGTTGATTGCACTTGAGTGTATTGCATTAAGTTTTTAAATTTCGCATTGAGTTCATAGATTAGCTATATCACCTATTCACCACCCCTCTAGGTGATTTTCACTCTGAGGTTGTATTAGACTCGAAGACTTCATCTGGAATATCTTCATGAAGTTTTGAGTATTCCGGAACTGGATGGGCAGCCAAGAACTCTGCAAGGGCCTGGCCTTTAACCGCCTTCTGAGGGGTAAAGATCATATCGTATTGAGACAAAAGAAGAGCCCATTTAGCTAATCTTGAGTTCAATGATCCTGGCTTCGTCATGAGAAGGCGCAAAGGGTTTACTCTGGAGATGACATGTATGGTTTGGCCGACCAAATAATGTCGTGTCTTCTGAACAGCGAAGACAAGAGCTAAACACTCCTTCTCGATAGGATTGTAGCGAGATTCTGCTCCTATGAGAGTCCTGCTCAGATAATAAATGGCTTGCTCGTGACCATTGTCGTCCTTTTGAGAGAGGAGGGCACCAAGAGAATGGTCCAGAGCTTTCGCATAAAGTAAGAATGGCTTCCCTGATGTAGGGGCCACTAAGACTGGAGGCTTCGTGAGGTAATTCTTGATGTCTTCATAAGCTTCTTGACAAGCTTGATCCTATACGAAGGAAGCACCCTTTTTCATGAGTCGGGTGAACGGCTGACAACGGCCTGAAAGGTTTGCGATGAACCTTCTGATATACGCCAATCTCCCTTGAAGGCCTCTAAGCTCTTTGAGATTCCTCGGTGGATGCATGCTTTGAATGGCCTTGACTTTGTCTGGGTCAAGATGAATCCCTTTTGACGTAACAATGAACCCAAGGAACTTGCTAGTTGATACTCCCAGGAAGGATTTTGTCGGGTTCATTTTCAGTTGATGAGCCCGCATTATGTCGAACATAATTCTCAGATCGCGAAGATGGTCATCCTTGTTGCGGCTTTTGATAGCAATATCGTCGACATAGCATTCCACCGTTTTTCGAAGATGGTCGCGGAAGATTGTACTCAATGCCCGCTGATAGGTTGCTCCGCCGTTCTTCAGCCCGAAGGGCATTACGGTGTAGCAGTATACCCCCAAGGGTGTTCGGAACGAAGTATGCTTCTCATCGTCGGGGTACATTTTAATCTGATTGTACCCTGAAAAACCGTCCATGAAAGTCATTCTTTCGAATCCACAGGTATTGTCAATCATGACATCGGTGATGGACAGTGGGAATTCGTCTTTAGGAAGCCATATTGAGATCACGGTAGTCGATGTAGATCCGTATTTTCCATTCTTCTTGAGGACTAGAACGATATTAGCAACCCAATCTGGATGTTGTTCCTCCCGAATGAAGCCACATTCAATGAGCTTATGGACTTTGGCCTCAATAGCTTCCATAATGTTTGGGCGAAACTGACGTTGTTGCTGCTTGACTGGCTTGGCGTCGGGCTTGATGTTCAGACGGTGCATGGCGACTTGTGGATCGAGTCCGGGCATGTCTTCGTAGCTCCATGCGAAGACGTCTATATACTCATTTACGAGTATTATCAATTCTTCTTTTTCTGTAAGTGATAAGCTTTCACTTATGAAGATGGGCTTAGGGTGATCTTGACTACCCAAGTTGACCTGCATCACCTTGTTTACAGTAGGTGGTTCGCGCAATTCGAATCACTTTTCCAATTGGAGGTATAATTGCTGGGCCCATGGTTCCTTATCAGTAGCTTCTGCAGGCTCCAATTGACTGCTCGAAGTCATATTAACGGTGAGGTTTTCGAACATCATTCCTACACTGACGTCTGAGTCCCACTCGGAGAATCAGGCTGAACGTGATGGAATTGGTTTATCGTCTTTGAATTGAACCGCTGCTGATGATGTGGGTGTAACATATCCCAACCCCCTGTGTGTACTATCATAGTAATTTGCAGGCTTCCTTTTAGGCACAAAGTTCCGCATCAAACCGCGCCTTCCTTTTCCAAAATTCAGGCCTTCTCCATGCTTCAGGTTGTATCCCATTTTCTTCATAATATGGCGCGCAGGTTGCGCGTAATGGAAGAATTGTGGAGTGTCCGAGTCTGAACTCGAATATGCGGTTATGGATCCCCGTGGTTGGGTTCTACCGAAGATTATTGGTAACTGACCTTCTTTGGACGGAGGGATCACTAGTGTGGCCCCTTCTATAGCCTCCATGGGTGTACTGGATAAACTTGGTTTATGCAAAGGCATGTGCAAAGAGCCATCCGTAATGGATTTAAATAGCCCAACACTCGCAGGATAATCGAAAGAAATATTATCATTAATTACCCATTCACCTTCATCTTCTGAAGGAGTATTACATTGGGGATTATTAAGACATGCTATAATTGGTTCACCAATCAAAATGGCTGGCATGCCTGCTTCAGATTCTGAATCCGCCTCATTGCCGCTTTCATCATCGTCTGGCAATGGTTCTTTGGGTGTTTCACTGGCCTCTTGATATAGGAGAGCGTCAGTGAAATAATTTTTCACCCCTTTGAATGGTTGCTTCTCAGTGAAGACAGTTCGTACTGTCGCGTCATCTTCAACATATTTGAAGCACTGGTGCAGTGTGGAGGGAACGATCCAGTTGGCATGGATCCACGGTCGTCCTAGCAGCAAGTTGTATAATGTGTCAGCGTCAATGACATAGCACGTCACTTTTGACTTCAGGCTCCCGATTCGGCAACGGAGTCGAATTTTTCCGAGTGGATGACTACTTCCGGCATTGAAACTGTATTTTGTAGTGGTGGTTGCGGACAACCTATATAGTGGTATGCCGAGGAAGTAAAGAAGCCTTTTGGGGATGATGCTGAGTGCAGACCCCGGATCGACTTGTACTCTTTCAATGCATATTGAACCAATGTATCTGGTATAGTACAGAGGTCGATCGTGCTTGTTGTCTTTGAGAAGCATATCTTCCGCTGTGAAAGTGATAGCGGGGACCTTTGGTTGTGCATGATGGCATTCAGGGCACGGAGACTAAGCGTCATCATTAGGGATTTTTGGCATGTATGTCAGGAATGATTCTGAATTAGCCAGCGCATCCCTAAGTGCTTCTCTTGTCTCTTTTGAGAGATGAAGGAGCTCGTGTATTGTAATACGAGCTGGAATATTGGCCAAATGGGCCAATATGTCAAAACGAAAGGGCGTGTCAAGCCCTAGGCCTGAAGGCTTCTTCAGGACATGGTCGAACCGGACTTCCTTAGGCTTCTCCTTTCCCTTGGTCGGAACCGAAGCGGATGCTGGTACTTGTACTGGCGTCGTTTGCTGTTGTGTCTCGTCAGTAGCTTTCTCATACTATTTTAAGTATGTTTTTCCAGATCGAGTACCCGTCGGCTGAGGTACGTCGGCCTGAGTTGTGCAAGCATGCTTTTCTCCTTCTGAATCACTGAGGGAAGCTGACGTAAGATTGTCGTCGTCTGGTAGGATGGAGATGACATTGCAAGATTTGTCCTTTGACTTGGGCCTCTTTGAATCACACTGCATGTCTTGGATGAGGTCTGGGTGTACCTACATGACTTCCCCTGTCTTCAGTGTCAAGGGAACAAGACCCCTATTATCCTGAGTTTTAGCCGCAGGATGTTTGACTTCCAGCCTTGGCACAAGGACTGGATAAGTCTCGTCAGGAACTGTGACCTTTGGGGTTTTGCCGAACTCGAGGGTCACCATATTGACAGTGACTTTCTTCTGTTCTATCTTCAATGTCAGGACCCCTGCGTCGAATAAGGCTTGAATTCTGTCCTTGAGGACATAGCACTTGTCGGTAGGATGGTGAATCATCCTGTGGTAGAAACAGTATTTGGGGTCATTTGTGCGTCCTATTTCATTGGGACGCCGAGCATCTGGCAGCTTCATTTTATTACCTTTGTGGAGCAAATGGAATATCGTGACTACCTGATCGTCTCTGAAAGAGTACTGTTTTGGAGGAAACTTAGACTCCTGATTATTGAAGCCGCTCTTCTTGGCTTTCGACTGTACGTCCCCTGATAATTCAATGGACATAGTCTCTTTCCCTTTGGCTTGAGAAGACTGCGGTATGTCGCTACGTCCTTTATTGTTCATACCCCATTTGCTTTTAGGGGTAGAGGGTTCAAACTTTTTAGCCGACTTTTCGGCTATCTCAGCTTGTTCGACCAGTTCTTTCCAGGTATGGGCTTTGACAGCCCCATGCGAACCTCTACTTGGTCTAAGAAGTTGTGCCTGCACGTCTGTAAGAGCATGGGTAATGGCATCCCTGCTGGGCACATCAAAGACAAGTTTCTGAATCGCTCAATATAGTCACGGACAAATTCACCCTTCTTCTGCACGGTGGAGAGGAGCTTGTCTATGGTTACCTCAGTATCGTCCTCATAGAAACGAGAAAGGAATCGGGTTTCCAGGTCGATCCAAGAATTGACGAGCCCGGGGGAGACTTCGGAACCAGTCGAAAGCTACCCCCTTTAAGGTGCCAATGAACAGTCTAGCCATGATGGCGTCATTATCTATAACATTACCGGTTTGAGACCGGAAATAGTAGATGTGCTGGTTTGGCAAGCTCTTTCCAACATAGGTATGCAATGTTGGTGGTTTGAACTTCGGTGGGTATGGCACTGAATCCCACTCCAACAGGTAAGGACGGACTGTCCCTACTTTCTTTAATTCATCCCTTTGAGCTAGGGATGCAATTTGAGCTTGGAGGCCCTTAAGGACTTCAGCGTCTAAAGAAGAACCCTGCTTGGATTTCTCCATCTTTGGCAGATCATTGCTAAAATGTTCCTCCTCATCATGATTGCTCCTGGCATCATTGTCATTGCGATTATTGAGGAGTTGAGCAAGCATCTGTTGAATGTTGTCCAAAGTTTCTTGCTGGGTCTTGGGAGTTTGCTCCTGAGCTTCCAAACGCCGACGGAGGTTGTCGTTAACATTATCAGCCATGTTGACTGATGCTCTGTTTGTTCGCACTGAGCTAACTGTCGCTGAAGAGGCGTACCCACTGTCTTCGTCTTCTTCATCCGATGGTTGGAGTGCTCTCCTGGGCTCCGGCGAGGCTAGGGCCGTTGAGGAAGAAGGCTCTTCATAACTGTAGGGTATCGCCACCCTAGATTTGGTGTTTCGAAAAACACCCTCTTCATGCACCAAGACTTCGCCTAAGCCTGGGCTGTAATCTGGATCTGGGGAGCTGTAGGGGGTGTCGTCAGATGCTTGTCTTCCCCTGCGCAGCTCTCGTCCCCTTCCGGTCATGTTGACAGATGCAGAGGGTAGATTTCGCGAGATGCTCCTTTTATGATGTTTCACCGGGGCCTGTACCGATAGTCGATCAAAAATTGATCGTCGTCCTGGAGGAGTGGCAGAGATTGGTCTCAGTTGGCAATAGACCGAGTGGAGTGTCACCAGCTGACATCCCACTTGTTGACAAAAGAGGGAAGTAGTTCGAAAAGATTCCGACTTCCGTTTGTTCGTCAAGAATTCCCGCAGGTCAGACCCAGTTGGGCCTAAATAATCCAGCGCAGAGGCTCTTTTGGATCGCACATAGGACGATGTCCTGCTCCTTTTATCCCCGCAGAGGGGATTAGCACTGAATAGTGTTTCAGTTCTAGCTTCGCCACAAAGTGCGAGCTTAGCGTCTGACAAACTAGAGAGCGGAGCACGCTGTGGTGCTTTACCCGCTATGCTGCTGCGAAGGCGATTAGCCTTGGATAGTATTTTGGCTATAGCTTCGCGGTGATGAACCCTGCGCGTACGCTGTGGTAAAGTAGCTTCGCTTATGAGAACAAGGCTGGCGCAAGGCGATGCTACTGTTGAACTGGGCGACGGTAAGATTGCCGTCGTGACTTCGCGGCTGGCAGCATTGTTGGAGCATACAGGCATCTTGCCTTTTTCTTCACGAGAGAGGCGCAGTTTTGGCGTAGCTATGCCTGAGGCTTCGGCCAGAGACTTCTGTTTAGGCCTCCACATCCGCTTTGGCAGAGGATACTTAGGTTCGCAAGGAACCTGATTAGCCACACGCGAGGCTGAAGGGTGTTGGCAGAATTCTGCTCCTGGTTTCTGTTCTGAAACCTTAGCCGTGGAGACCTTCCTATGCTTTCGTACATGAAGCATTAAACTACCCCCTGAGAGGACTTCTTCAAATCTTCCTTGGTCGAATTGAACAACCAGGTTCTTGAAAGTGAAGGACTTGGACTGCGGGCGTGCTTCCTTGTTGCGCCAGAGAACCACAGTAGGTTCGCAGAGAACCTTTTCTGTCTCCGCAGAGACTTTCCTTGAAGAGTTAGCCGTAGAGGCTCTGGCTGCACCGATTTTTCTAAATTCAGAGTTAGACCCGAAGGTCTGTTCATCGCATTGCGACACTTGATTCTCGGCAGTGGAGAATGAATTCCCCAGCGGAGTCGCCATCTTGTTTTCCATTGATTTTTGCAAAGGGGAAAACTTACAATAAAAAGTTGAGGAGCTAAATTACAAGTATTCTTAAAAAGATTACAAGTAGATCTCCTCAGAGATTCTGGAGAAGTGTGCCGATAGGAGTCTGGTCAGCGCGCGACCACTTTGTCCCTTTGACAATGCGAGCGATGAGATTCCTTTCTCGCCTGGTTCGGGGAATGAGAGAATAGAGGGTTGGTAGAACCCTCTTGCTACTTCTCAAAACCGCCTTCAATTAGGAATTTCTTCTCGCCTGGTTCCGGAGATTCCTTGAGAAGAAGGTGTTAGGGTATCAGCACCCTGATTAGAGAAGTAATTCTCTAAAAAGTCTCTGAATTCAAGGACGCATGGTGCATTATGAAGAAGTATCTGCTTGTGGAGTCTTCGTTTACGCCTATGCCTGATCTCTACTTCTAGAGGTCCTTTCGCGCTCTCCTTGCCGGGGGTCTCTTGCGCATGTGCGTGGTCTTTCCTCCTTGTGCCCCTGGTGGGCTATTCATAAGGAGAGCAAGGGTATAATCGTCCCTTGAAAATATAGAAACAGATTGAATCAAATCTGTTTAAATCTGAAAAGTAGCCTTGCTGCGAGGCTAGGATCAGCTTCTGCGAAGCTAGAAATGGCAGGTCGGTTGATCCTCTTGATCTGTTTCAATCTTTTCCATATCGTTGGAGGATTTTTCCTAATCTTCTTACTCGTTTTAGAAGAGTCAAGAGATTGTGGCAATTAACTGCCAAATTTGATCTCAGATTTGATCTTGATTGGATTTGATCTTGATCCCAATTAGATCTGATCTCATCTGGAGATTTGATTGGTCAAAGGTTGACCATAGCAGACCAGCAGCGGTGCTGCCCGCTTTGAACTCACAGCGGAGCTGAAGGCAGTATCTGGCGAAATCAGAAGAAGGCTTCTTCAGCGGAGCTAGATGTCATCTATTGCGAAGCTACCATATACCCTTTCTGCGCAGTTGCATGTGGCTTCAGGCGAAGTTGACTCTCTCTGCGGAGTCACGCTTCAGCAGTTCAGGCGAAGCTATAAGTTAGCTTCCTGGCAGAGCTTTGAAGGGCTTCAAGGCGAAGTTGGATGATCTTAGCCTCTCAGGCGAGGCTATCCCTTTGGGCTCATGTGATGCTAAGTGGTAGCATCCTAGACCTACTGAGGTCTGTTTAGAGGCAATCCAGGCTTACTGTCTGCTTGATGGATCAGTGGAGTCCAGGTTGCTTCCTTATCCCTCGGAGATGGGTGAAAACTGGTCGTCAGCTTGTCTGTCACTTGTCTTTTGTAAATGTCAACAAGTTTAGACATTGTTCGGGCCAGTAAGAATCTTGTCTTTTTTAAGTGTCAACACACGTGTGGCATCCAAACCCACAAGGGGTCACCCTTCCAAGCACACCTCCCTAGATTTCTCTTGCTACAGTCTCCCCCAGTAACCCGGCTTGATTAATTTTATTAATAAATGCAAATGCAAACAGTGTGTTATTCAGGGTTACAGGATTAGAAATCGGTACCAAAAATATCAGCATTAGATGCTGAACACAATGTGTATCAAAATCATGGAACGATGTAGACAATGACAATATCATGTGACAAATATATAGTTGTGCAAGTGATACCAGATGCATGCAAAGTAGTGCAAGTGATGTCAGTGACATGTAAAACAAAGGTCATAATAAGTCGGTCTTGATCATATGTCCATAATCCAATAAGTATTCTCGAATAAGTTTTTTAAACTATAAAAGTCGATTTCCTTCATTAATTTCCAGTAATATTAGGATCACAATATCAATCGATATACAATCTTACCTATCCATCTTGCTTCATTATTATCCAGTTATCCTCAAGATCCAGATCAAAGTGTTTATCAGGATCAATATAAATTTCATGTCAATAAATCAGTCTACCACATACAAGCAATCATGTCAATTTAAGTTGAATGCATGTATGTACAGGAACAAGATGCAAACATGATATGTAAGGTAATGAAACAGATCACGAGACAGTATCGGTAATAATATCAAGAATAGAATAATTAGTCATATAATCGGAAGAGAAAAGCTGATATGTAAATATGATCACAGGATAGTGTTAACGATCATGCGATATGATAACCATGATTTATAATCAAGAGGCAGAATTATGATCAAGACGAAAGTCAACGAGAAGAGAATCGTGTACACTTGTCTGATGTCGTTGGAGTCTGAATTCCTGTAACTACAACCGGCTCTGGGTAAAATTCGCGGCCTAAATATTATGTGAATTAATTAGAGACTTGACATGTTATTTATTCAGTGATCAGTTAAATAAGAAAGTAATTTTACTATTTATTATAATTTTGGTTGGTTAATATTTCAAAATAATTCAATTTCTGAATTTATAGCAACTATTTAAAAATTTGTTTTCATGATAAAATATATGCATAAAATTGATGTATAATATTTACATATTACTGAATTATGAATTTTTTATTTTTTTGTGCTATTTAGTAATTTATTGGTCATTTTAAAATAAAATATCATTGAATAGTAATTACAAAAATATTTAATTTCATGTTATTCTAAGTAATATTACATTAAAATAATTTTACAGAGTTTCAAATTTAGTTTGTGATTTTCTGTGAATTTTCTGAAATTTTCTGTGAATTTTCTAAAATTTTCTGAATTAAAATAAACCTAAAAATCAATAAAAATAAATAAAAAGTTTAACGGGTTTGTTTGCTACAGTAATGTGTCTGTTTCTACAATGTTGGGTTTGGGTCTAGGCCTGCTACAGTAATATTTTACACATTTTATTTCTATATTATTTATTTATTTATTTTTCTTTTTCTTTCTTTCCTTTTATTTCTTTTTCTTTTCCCTTTTTTTTTTATATTCGGGCCGGGTCGGGTCTGTAAAACAGACCCAAACCCGAGTCTGTGGGCCAGACCTGCTGGCCTGGCGGACCAGACCTGGCCCAGGCCAGGGCCTGGCTGGTTTGCTCTCGGCCTGGTCCTGGCCGAGAGCACAGCAGGGTTTTTCCTTTTTGAATAAACATTTAAGCATTATTTTATTGGATTAAACTCTATTAATTCAGGAAAATCATCAAAAAATCTCAAAAATAGAATATGTAATTCTGAACATTGTTATGAAGTCAGATTTCCAAAATTCATTCCAGATTATTAATTAAAAATCCCGGAGTCAGTCTGTGGCACCAATCGACCCCGAATTGAGATTCTTCTCCAATAATAACCAAAAATTTCCAGAAAATCTAGAAAAATTCTAAATATTGGAAATAATATCTTATACTGAAATGGCCTCAATCTGGCTATCAGGATGATTAAATCAGTATCAGATACCAGTATTGACATACGTATATTAGGAACCGAGGGTTACAGGAGATGTCGGTCATGACTTTGGCATTGAGGAAATCTACTGCTAACCTTGACCCTGCTCTCCCGGGGAGAATAAGAGAGACGACTTCTGCCTTTATGGACACCGTTCGCACTATTATAGAAACGGGGTCCGGAAGTGCATCAGCAGAGTTAGCTCTGGCAATGGACATCATGGAAGAAATGGCTTTTCAGATGGTCCGACAATTCTTCATTTCGTTGAAGTTTTGCAATTAGTTGGTGCTCTCTAGGAGAAGTTCCCTCAAGTTTGCACAAACACTCCTCGAGAATCAGATTAAAAATATTCATCACACTGGAGGTTTGGATCAAGCAAAGGCATATCTAGCACTAGTGGAGCAACTGGGGATGTGTTTAAAGGAAATGAGGATCCTGAATAATGTCAGTACGGTGAATGAGGCCCAGCTGATGCTAAACAAACTCCTCGCTGCTCAAGAATAGGAACAGAAGGTGATTGAGGAGCAAATTGCTGAGGAGGCCTATTACTTCAATGAATTCACAGCCAACTACCAGAGATTGGTTGATGATGCTAGTGGATTTGAGGTCATCACCAAGAATGCGGAGCAAGTCATAGATAATACTCAAGCAGTAGTTACTAAGGTGCAAGCCTTGATTCAAGTTAACAAGTAGAAACTTGTCACCGCTAAGAAGAAACTGGAGGAGCTAGGGGTGGCCTAAAAGCAGGTTCAAGAAGATCTCACTGCTCATTCTTCCAAGCTGGAATGTCTTCATGCATAACTTGCTACGAAGAAATTTTTGTCGAAAGAAGAATTGAGAGTTCAAGCTTGGGCGAAAGTTGAGAGAACACGCCAACGAGAGATTCAGCATCTCCGGGACCAGATTCACTTTCTCGCTGAGCGAGATTAACCCTTTTGTATCTCTTTTTTGGTAACACTCCGTTTATCAAATAAGAGAGTGTTTGTATCACTTTTATCATTTTGATATAAATAATAAAAATTATCAAATTTTGTCTCGTCTTTATTCCTTCTTTTGTGTTTGAAAATTAGACGGACTAAAATGATGGTATTTAACTGCTAGAGGTAATGCTTAACATAGCAATTAAAGTGTTAGTCAGTTCCACAAGGAAATCTGAGAGAGTTGCTGTCACAGGTGTGATATTAACTTGACGGCGATTGAATGGATTTTGTGGGGTTGTCATTCTATAGATGAGAATGACAAGTTTGGACAAAATCAATAAGAATTTTGAAGGAATTATCGCCAGAGGTGTACTAATAATTGACAGTGAGAACTAGGCTTGTAGTTGAACAAGTTTAATAGACTTGTTATTCTATGGAAGAGAATAACAAGTACAGTTTTTACTCTGCTGGGGATTATGGTTGAGTCTATCATCAGAGATTTAGTATTAATGTAATTAATTCTCGGCTGGGGATAACACTGTTAAAGGGTAATATTAACACAACAGTAATTTTAAGTGAACCTGTCATTCTATTGAAGAGAATAACAAGTGAGACTAGACCCGTCAGGGATCTATGAGTATTTCTTTACTGTCAGAGGTGTGATATTAACTTAACAAATTAGATTGAATCTTGTCAGAGGTGTGATATTAACTTGACAAAGATGTGAGCTAGAGGTGTAATGTTAACTTAGCCCCACAGGAATTTCAGTTTTTATTAGAAAAACTGAATATACCACTATCATAAGTGTAGTGTTGAACTTAATAGTGGAGGTAATGCTAGAGATGTAATTTTGAACTTAGCATTCGTCATCTCGACTTCGATGCGGAAGCTCAAGAGAAGGTCATTGTCATAGGTGTGATGTTAACTTAACAATGAACTGGATGCTAGAGGTGTGATGTTAAACTTAGCATCGCTCGCCTCAACTTCGATATGAAAGTCTGAGGGAAGTGACCATCTGGGGTGTAATGTTCACTAGATGGCAACTTGATTACTGTTAGAGGTGTGATATTGAACTTAACAGTAATTTGTCAGAGGTGTAATATTAATATGACAAAAGTTGGTTTGTAATATGAGCATTTTGAGGATTTGCCATTCTATTGAGGAGAATTGACAAGGGAAGTTTGGATTGTCAAAGGTGTAGTGTCAACTTGACAATTTGAAGACTTGTGACTTCATGTAAGGGAGTCGATAAGTGAAAGTTCGTATTCGCTGGGGAGTATTGACGCTTCTCACTGTTAGAGGTGTAGTGTGTAGTGTTAACATAACAGTGATTGAGTTTGTGGACCTACCACTCTATGGGAGGGAATTGGTAGGGGATTTTGGTGGAAAATAAAATGAATTGTTAGAGGTGTAATATTAACATGACAAATATTGATTTTTTAGGGTCAAGAGAGGTTTTTCATTAGAGGTTTAATGTTAACATAACAACGGAGAGATTTTGAGTGGGTATTTAGTGAAATTTTATCATCAGAGGTTTAATGTTAACTTGACTGACTCCACGGGGGATCGAGGAAAATGGCTTATCAGAGGTTTACTGTTAACATGACAAATCAGTGCTCATTTCACCGAGAAAATGGATACAAGTATTTTTGTGATCCTACTATTCCATGAAAGGGAATTGGTAAGGGATTTTCGAGGAGAAGGCGGGACCAAGTCCCTTAGGATTTTTAGCAAACCCTTAGCTATCAACGGATTTGATATGCCTTTACCAACTACCGTTTGGGTTGGGCTAGCCATGCTATTCTCTCAGCATGATGAGTTATCGAGAATTTCTAATAGACTTAAAAGCCAATATTTTTCTCTATCCTTAGCCGTTGAGGGCGTTGAATTTTAATAGCCTCTAAAAAAGATTGACAAAACTAATACTCAGTTAACTTGTCTTTATTAACTCAATTCTATTGAGGATCGGACTGTGTTCTCTTGCCCCATTCCCCTGATCATTCCTCTCAACCAGCTTCTTATGTGCCTATTAGAATTTCAGCGATGTTTGGTCATCGACACTGGTCCCACCTGTCATCGAATAGTTGTTGATCAATGAGGACTATTATGCTCGTGTTGAGCAAAACATAACCTAATAACTGTTGATGAATGAGAACTATTATGCTAACAATTGTTAATCAGTAAGGATTATTATGCTCGTGTTGAGAAGAACATAGCCGGACAACTATTGATCAATGAGAACTAGTATGCTCGTGTTGAGTAGAGCATAGCCAGACAACTGTTGATCAATGAGGACAATTATGCTCGTGTTGAGCAGAGCATAGCCGAACAACTGTTGTTCAATGAGGACTACTATGCTCGAGTTGAGCAGAACATAGCCGAACAACTTTTGATCAATAAGGACTACTATGCTCCTGTTGCGCAGAGCATAGTCGAACAACTGTAGATCAATGAGAACTACTATGCTCGTATTGAGCAGAGCATAGTCTAACAACTGTTGATCAATGAGGACTATTATGCTCGTGCTGAGCAGAACACAGTCGACTAGATATTGATCAATGAGGACTATTATGCTCATACTGAGCTAAACATAGTAGTCAATCGAGAATTCTGTTGTAGGGGAATACATTCGATGCAAGCGTCATATATACTTGACCCAATGATCAGAGGTTTAATGTTAACATGATCATGGGTAGTATTTCTTCAATAATTTTCCATTAATCAGCATCATAAGTATATTGCCTCCAGGATTTATCCGGCGATATGCTCCATTTGAGTAGGCTGAGTCTACCATAAATTGTCCTTCCAATTTGGGTTGAAATTTTCCTTTCGATCTCGTGCATCATCACCATTGGCTTCCTGACAGCCATAACAAGGTCACATTTCTTGAAAGTCGCTCCTTAACTTCTTTTTGAAGGCTCTGAAATTCAAGCTTGATAAAGCTAGATTTGTTGTTGAGCCTGTAGATATTTGTCGTCCAAAACTTCCAACTCTTAGAGTCGCAGTCGATGCTTCTCCTTATCCGTCATCTTTGTTGTCAAAGCAACGTGCAGAGATGGAATCTGAATTTTCAGTGGGAGTACGGCTTCACACATGTACACCAATGAAAATGGTGTAGCTTTGTTGGGGTTCTTATTGTTGTGCTATAAGCCTATAAGCATTCACCTAATTTGTCATCCCAGTTGCGTTGACTTTTTGAGATGAACTTCATGAGAAGCTTCCCAATGGTTTTATTAAAAGCTTCTGCAAGGCCATTAGCGGCTGGGTAGTATGACGTTGAAGACACACTTTGGATTCTAAACTTGTTGCAGAATCTCTGGAACGCTTGGCTGACGAACTGAGGCACATTATCGTGGATAATCCATCGTCGCACGCCAAAGTGGTAGATTACGTGATGTTTCATAAACATGATCACATCAGATATCTTCACCTCCTTCAGAGGGATAGCCTCCACCCATTTGGAGAAGCAATCGGTTATAGCTAAGATAACCTGATGTCCTTAGAATGAAGGTGGGCTGGTAGGACCAACCACGTCCATTCCCAACATCTCAAATAGCCAGGAAAAGTCGTAGGATGAAGATGTCCTGGTGCCTAATGAATGAAGTCGCCATGGATCTGACAGGCATGGTATCGCTTAGCATAAGCGATGGCGTCAGGGATCATTTTCGGCCAATAATACCCAAGTCTTCGGAGTCAATCTCTGAGCTTTGGACCAGGTTGGTGAGCTCTGCACGTACCATCGTGAGCTTCTTTGAGTGCCTCCGTGCTTCTTCGTATGACAGGGAGCGAAGTAAGATTCCATCATGCGATTGGAAATACAGTATTCGCATGATCGCGTTGTAGTAGAATCTAGGGGCCTTCCTTCTAATAGCGGCCGCCTCTTTTGGTCATCGGGTAGTATACCGTACAAAACATAGTCGATGTATGGGAATCACCAATCCCTGAGCTCTGGACCTACTGAAGTCTCTAGAGCTTCTTTGACTTAAAGGTCTTCTATTGGCGCTTGATCATCTTCAAGGGCGAATTTTGGACAGTACAAGTCATGGCTGTAGACGAGTACTTTCTCTGTCGCTCTGACATGAAGAGCCAAGGAAGTGGCGAGGGACGCCAGTGCATCTGCATATGCATTTTACTGGTGAGGTACATGGTCAGTGTAGAAGTTTCTGAATCTCTCCGCCATGTAGATGGTTGCGTTGTGATAGGGTACTAAGTTTTCATGTCGGACTTTGTACTCCCCTCGAACTTGATTGATGATGAGCTTTGAATCACCGTATGCTTCGAGATTTTTAACGCCAATCTCATCAGCGATTTACATCCAGATCAAGAGAGCGTTGTATTCTGCTACATTATTGGAACACGGCTCAGTTAATGAAAATGCATGAGGGATTATGTAGTTCTGTGGGGAGACAAGTACTACCCCCACTCTCGCTACGATATTTCCTCGAGGACCCGTTCTTGATGTGCCATCAAAGAAGAGTTGCCACCCTGTTCTTCGAACGACGTCTAGGTCATGCAAACCTCGGCGATCTCATTTGGGAGATCTTCATAAAATTTGGTCATTCTGGATCTGGATGTTCTGCCAAGAAATCTCCCACTGACTGTCCCTTCATAGCTTTTTTATGGCAGGAATTGCATCTCGTATTGGAAAGCAGTATGGCCCATTTCACCAATCGATCATTCAACGATGATGACTTCGTCATAAGTAATCTTAAAGGATTGACTTTTGATATGACATGTATGATTTGGCCCACCAAGTAGTGCTGCATCTTCTGGACAACGAACACCAGCGTCAAGCATGTTGGCCCAAAGGCGCATCACTCGAGTTTTGATGATGATTAACTTATGTAGTTATAATACTAATGATCTTATGCTCATTTAGTTTCAGATATTTGATCAAGATCTTAGTCGGTGTATAGCTTCAACGAAAGATTCAAAGTCAAATTTTGAAGCTAGCACGTGTTGATTCAAGAGCTCGCGTATCAAGATCGTATCAAGTACTTAGAGGAGTCTGGCTCATGGATCAAAGTTTTGGACCAAGTCAAGATGGAGAAGAAGATTTTCAAGAGAAGTTTTTCAAGACTTGAGTCTAGTTTTGTAAGTGTTAAAATTTTATTTTTAGATAAAATGTAAAGGATAGTTGTGGATTGTTCAAGCTCATACACACACACACAAAATATTTCAAAACATTTCATGTTAAATAGTTTTGATTTTTAAAAATACTGTTTTAATTTTGAGCTTTAAAGTATACATCTTTGGTTTCATGAATAGATTTTATCAAAACAAGTTTACATGATTTATATGTGTATTAGATTTCATCCATACACATTGATGCTTCATATTGTTTAGAAAAAGTTATTTTGATGTTTCTAGTCGATGGTTTTTAAGTTTTGTTAAAGTCAAAACTTTGTTTAGAGATTATTGTCAAAAACATAGATAATTCATCTATGAGTTTTAATATCTTGTTTTTGTATTTGAACAAGTTTTGAAAAAATCCATTTTTCATTTAGAAAGTTTGATTTTCGAAAATACCGATTTTTGTTTAAGCTTGAAATTCTATGCCGCGAAAATAGTTCACATGTTTGTAATATGTGTTGATTTTTGATTACATATATTTGGATTTCAAAGTATTGATATGAACTTATTTTGTGGATTTTTATAGGATTTAAATAAAATTTTAGGGTTTTACAAGTTAGATTTTCCATATCTTTAAACCCTGACCTTGGGCTTCTGGCGATCGACCGACTGGTCGACCGAACCAGAGGTCGGTCGACCAGTCGGTCGACAGATGTGCACAGAGCCCTGGCTTGAGGGCCAATCGACCGGATAGTTAACCGAGATCTGGCCCCCGTTGACCGAGCAGTCGATCGGAGTGCTCTCTGGTTCTTGCCTCGGTCGACTGAGCGGTCGATTGACAGGTCAAGAGCATGCTGTAGTCGACTGACAACCCCAACGGTTTAAAAAAAGGTCGTTGGCCGGTCGACCGGCCGATCGATCGACAAGCCATCTGGCCCCCCAATGGCTAGTTTTCTGATGCCTTATAAAAGGGGTATTTAGGACAGATTTTGGGTAAGATTTTTAGGCTGTTTTCTAGAGCACTTTTACAGAGTTTCGAAGCAAGTTTTATAGCTTCATTTCCAAATCCAAAAGAGAGTTTTTAAGAGTGAATCTCTTGTATTTTCAAAAGTGTTTTCTTGAGATTTTCCACTTCCACATCTATCTCGTTTTTTCACACAAGCTTGAGCTATCCATTGCCATATCTATCCTATAGGAACCTTGTTTGTGAGATTTATTTTTATTGATCAAGAGAAGAAGATCATGTATTGGGAAGTTGTAGAGATGCGACCTCAGCAAGCTAGTGTGCTTGCGTGTGTTGTTCTTGCGGGAACAAGTGAGGGATTTGTGGATCCAAGAGTTCTTGAGGGAGCTCATTGTAGGTGATGTGGCACCGAGTGATCTTGCAGAATCATTTTAGTAGAAATCCTTCACAGTGTTGAAGGTGGGGACGTAGAGCAAGTGTGCCCGAACCTCGGAATAATTCTCCCGTGTTTGCGATTGCTCATCTGTCTCTCTCTCTCTCTCTCTCACTTGTGTTTTTCTATCTTGCATGCTATCATTGTTTCTTTCTTTTACATGCTTGATATATCTTGTGCTCAATTGATATATACATTTATGTTTGGGTTGTTTGTGTGCTCACACTTGTATTCAACCAAGAGAGCCATAGTGGCACCTTAACTCTTAATTTAGAGGAATCTTGAGGAGATAGTCTAGAACTCTTCACCGCAAATTCAACTACACTCTTTGGTTATGTGTTGTGTGTTTGCTTAATACTTTTTACTTTACATAATTAGTTTTAATTCCGTATTAGTGTTGCATTGAATTAGATTAGCTTGTCACCTATTCACCCCCTCTAAGTGACTTACAACCCCCTCTAAGTGACTTACAATTGGTATCAGAGCTTGGTGGTCTTGATTTGGATCTAACAACCTTGAGTTAAAAATCCTATTTTTTGTTAATCACAATATTTTCCCACACACCTTATGGATTTCATGTCACCTCCCACGTTTGGCATCCTTAACCTCCAAACTTTGAAAGTTAAGATGTCAAAGTACCTAAACGCCTTAGGTATTCATGTTTATTTTGCCACTATTAAAGATTCTTATTTATAAATGGCAAACATCTAGAGGCTAATGCAAAAGCCATTCATACTCTTAAGCTAACCCTAAATGATGATTATTTATCTAGGATTTCTAACATTGAGTCAGTTTTTGTAGTATGAAACACTCATTGCTCTCTTGGAGAACAAACGCCGAATGAAAAAGAGAGTGACTCGGATGATGAAAGTGCTACTTCCAACATGTGCTATATGGTTTAAGGGGATGATCCCCTTGAGGTAAATTCTGATTTTGAGCTAGATGAAGAAGTTTATATGCCATATGATGATCTTGCATCTTTTTGCCAAAAACTTCTTGAAAAATATGATTTATTAAAGGAGGAAAATAAAAGTTTGAAAAATGAAAATGTTTTTGTTTTAAAAGAAAAAGTTTCTTTTAAAAAAAAATTGAAATTATTTTAAAAGAAAATACCAAAAAGTACGATCCTTTTTTGAACGGATGATCGGCAAAAAGCAAGTACAAAAATAAGTGAAGGAATGTGGGTCGATATTACTGCTTTTGCGATTCTTCCGTAGTAACAAAGTGGCTCTACGGGTCATATCCACAAGGAGGGAGAGCGATGGAAGATTGATGCGGCTTCTTTGCTCAAGAAAAGAGAAGGTTCTTTGTTTCAAATAAAGAATTGAAAAATGAAAACAAGTTTGTTTGAAGAATAGTTTTGAATTAGTTTGTTGATTTGTAAAAGTAGATTTTTCTTAATGGTAAAGGCGCATGACTAACTTCCTACCAAGTGCTCCCACTATTCTCTAACTTCTTGATGATATAGCCTCACGATGGATAATAGGCAAGCATAACCCTTATGCATAGGAACCATTCACGTGAAAATCGAGTGAAGGTCCTTCATTTAACTTAGCTTTACATGACAAATACTTGGACATTCCCTTATCAAGATCCAATTGAAGGCGAGAATAGGGGAAGACACAAGTGCACTAATAGTATCGGCAAAGTTAAAAGGAAATCTCTAACTTACAAAAATAAGTAAATCATGCAATCCATATATCATCAAAAACCCGTTAAGCATTAAATATACGAAAGTGAATACTTGAATGTAAGTTAGAGTTAGAACCCTCCTCTTAAGATATCATAGCTCTTGTTTGCACAAGGCTTAGTTGACACTATTGACTCGTTTGGGTTTATCAAGCAAGTTATTAGAGATTAATGGGTTAGTAGTTAGTTAGCCATGCAAATGAAAAGTCAGTTAGACATAAAAGTAAAAGAAACAACAAAATAAAGAAGTAAAGAGAAAATGAGTTACATTACAACATGGAAGTAAAAGCAAATGAAAAACACAAGTAAATGGAAAGAAGAAAGAGAAGTAGTTACTTGTATTAGCTTGTCACCTTCAAATATAACCATTACACACTCTCTCTCTTTCACGCTAATGGCTAAAACTAAAACTAGAAGAGGAAAGAAACTAAAACAACTACAATCCTAAAAAAAAGATTACAACAATGCTCTAACTCTAGATATCTCCCAACTGAAGACCTTTGGGGGGTATTTATAGGCACCAGGGGAAATGGCATCAGGGGGGTGACCCATGTCCCAAAGCCCGGGCACGCGCGCGCCAGTATGGCCGCGAAAACGCCACCCTGGCCGCGTTTTCGCGGCCATGTCAGGGTCGCGCGCGCCAGTGTTTGGACAGCGTGCTGTCCTGACTGTCTCCTGTCCACTTGATCTCCTGAATTCGTGATTTGATGCCTTGGGCTGACAAAATCTCTTCCCTAAAGTCAATGGCTACTTGATAGGCCTTTAATCACCCCTAATTGGTGATTTAGGGTCTTCTTCTTCATATGCACACCATGGACCTAGGATCAAGCAAGTAAAGCTTTATTAGCAGAATTTTACATCAAATAAATATGAGAATGTGATGAAAATTATGCAAAATTAGAGACTAATCACACCCCCACACTTATCTTTTTGCTCGTCCCGAGCGAAACAAAAATAAGGAAATTATTACACCACTTTCGCAGGTGACGCGATTGCACTGAGCATGTGCAACAAGCCTTTAAACCTCTACGTTTCCCCTAGAGGACGAGTGTTGTCTCCTAAGGGTTTTTAGCGGATTGCACTCACAAAATCCAGTAAGTGAAAAAATATTTAGTTGTTAGCTAAAAAAAGAACTTTCAATCATCTAAATAAAAATGACCGAATGATGCAAGAATTAGGTTCAACCCTCATAAGTCCTCCTATACTTTAGCCTTTATAAAAGAAGAAATTATGATTTTTCTTTAAATTTAGAAAGGATCTTATACTTCAAACTCATTCTGTTATTTTGCTTTAGATAGATATGCATGATGTGTAAGTGTGATGTGCTTGGGATTTTTCAACTCAACTTTGAATATTATTTAATTTTATTAATATTTATTTATTATTCTTAGTTTCATTAGGCTTTCTACTTTACTTATGTAACACATATCAAACCGATGACTACCAAACCAGATAGTTTTAGGGCACCAGGTGGAAAAAACACCCTTTGGGTCAAATATGCAAGTAGAGTAGGCCACGAAAGCAAGATTTACTTATATATTATATATTGATTATTATTTTTTTTGGCGTGAGTAATCATGCTTCTTGAGGCACAATTATCCAGCGTTTTTTTTGTTTTCAGAGTTATGTCTCTAAAACCCAAGCATGTGTGTGTGGTTTATGCATATTCTACTAAGGCTAAATAAAAGGTATGAATTATTTTCCTTATCCCTTCTAACTTTTAGTCAAACCAATCTTTCTTGTTTATTTAGGCAAAAATAAAAATTCATTAATTAGGTTCCCTTAATTCCTACAATCTTTTGGTATTTTTATAAAGAGTATGAAATTTCTTTTCAATCTGGAGATTTTTTTTTTGTAAAAAGAAAAAGAAAGAATAAAAGGAAAAAGAAAAAGTGTTAGCACCCCCACTCCTATGTAATGCATTGTCCTCAATGAATGTATATGTAAATGCGAATGCAATAAATAGGGTGAATAAATGATGTCACCGTCTTCGTTGACTCGGGCCGGCCAAGTGCGAATAGGCTAAAGAAATGTCAAAAAAATGTAGAAGGGGTAAGCATAATAAATTTTTTTTTAAGTTGTTGTGGTTAGGTGTATAACGGGGCAAAAAGAGTCAGCACACTATCATCCGGAGTCATAGGCTCAGTGGTTAAGAAGAGCTTCAGTCTTTACTCGTTCACTTTGAATTCCGTGTTGTTCTTAGGGTCTATAATAAACACAACACAGTGTGGAAAAACGGTGCGCACGATGAACGGTCCAGACCAACAAGTCTTCAGCTTCCCCGCGAAAATATGAAGCCTCGAGTTGTACAACAGAATCTTGTCTCCCGGGGTAAAGTTTTTCTGGGTTATGATCTTGTCATGAAAAAGTTTAGTCCTGCTTTTAGTGATTCTAGCATTTTCATAGGCTTCATTCCGTATCTCCTCTAATTCTGAGATCTGCAGTCGCCTTAGCTCACCAGCCTTACTCAGGTCAAAATTGAGTTGCTTAATGGCCCATAGGGCATGGTGTTCTAACTCGACTGGTAGATGACAGGCTTTTTTAAATACGATTCTATAAGGAGACATCCCCAGAACTGTCTTAAAAGCAGTGCGGTAAGCCCACAATGCATCGTTGAGTTTGACTGACCAATCCTTTCGGTTCTGTCCGACAGTCTTTTCCAGAATGAGCTTGAGTTGTCGATTGGTGACTTCTACCTGCCCATTTGTCTGGGGATGATACAGAGTAGATAACTTGTGATTGATGGAATATTTTCTCATCAGAGCTTTATAAACTCTATTGTAGAAATGCGATCCATTATCACTAATTATCGCTCTGGGGGTGCCAAATCGGGAGAAGATGTTCTCTTTGAGAAATTTGACAACCACTTTGTTGTCATTCGTCTTTGTTGGCACAGCTTCTACCCATTTAGAGATATAGTCTACAGCAACCAAAATGAACTGGTTGCCGAAGGAATTAGGGAATGGTCCCATGAAGTCGATACCCCAAACATCAAAAATTTCAACTTCTAGGATCGTGTTTAGGGGCATCATGTCTCTTCTTAATTTTTTCTAATTTTCTGAAAATTTGCGCACGACTTGCCAAAATGGTACGAGTCTTTGAACAAAGTGGGTCAGTAAAACCTACTTTGTAGAACCTTCTCTGCAGTCTTGCGGGAACCAAAGTGTCCTCCGCATGCAAGGTCATGGCAAAAGCTGAGCACACTCCTCTGTTCCTCCTCTGGTATGCATCGTCGAATAATCTGGTCGGGACAATACTTAAAAGATACAGCTCTTCCCAGAATAAGTACCGTACTTGGGCAAAGAAGCGATATTGGTCTACTTTGTCCAGTCAGGGGGTAATTGTCCAGTGGCCAGGTAATTAACAATGTCCGCATACCAGGGTTCCTTAAGAATTGCCAGGATGTGCTGGTCTGGGAAATCCTCATTGATCGGAGCTTGTATGATCGGTGGGTTCCGAATTCGTAAGAGATGATCAGCGACCACATTTTCTATACCTCGTTTATCCCAGATTTTCAAGTCAAATTCTTGAAGCAAAAGGATCCACCGAATCAATCGGGCTTTTGCTTCCTTCTTGGTCATGATTTATTTCAGAGCCGACTGATCCGTGAAAATCACCGTCTTTGAACCTAACAAGTAGGGCCAGAACTTCTCTAACGCAGAGACAACGGCCAAGAATTTCTTCTCAGTCATTGTATAATTCTGTTGGGCGTCATTCAAGGTCCTACTCGAGTAATAAATCACGTGCTGCCTATTGTCGATGCGCTGTCCTAGAACAGTGCTATTAGCAATCAGAGGCATCGCACATGATTTCGAACGGTTGGGCCCAGCTAAGAGCAGAAATAATAGGCACAGAAATAAGTTCTTGCTTAAGCTTCCCCCATGACTTGAAACATTCATCGTTAAAATCAAAGGGCACGTCCTTAGCGAGCAGGTTTGTTAAGGGCCTAGCGATTTTGCTAAAATCCTTAATGAACCGTCGGTAGAACCAAGTATGCCCAAGAAAGAATCTAATATCGTTGATACTTTTGGGTGGTGGAAGCTTAGCAATCACTTCAACTTTAGCCTTATCCACTTCAATACCTCTCCTAGAAATCTCATGACCTAAGACAATCCCCTGTCTCATCATGAAGTGACATTTCTCCCAGTTTAGAGTTAGGTTCTTCTCCTTGCATCTTTGCAGTACTAACTCTAGGTGATGAAGACACTGATCAAATGAATCTCCATAGATGGAGAAGTCATCCATGAAAATCTCTAGAAAATGTTCTACCATGTCAGAGAACAAACTGAGCATGCATCGTTAGAATGTTGCGGGAGCATTGCATAATCCAAAGGGCATGCGTCGATAAGCGAAGGTTCCGAACGGGCATGTGAACGTGATCTTTTCCTGGCCTTCTGTAGCAATGGGGATTTGATTGTATCCTGAGTACCCATCTAGGAAGCAATAGTACTCATGTCCAGCCAATCGTTTCAGCATTTGGTCGATGAAGGGTAGCGGGAAGTGGTCTTTATGGGTGGCGGCATTCAACTTTCTATAGTCGATACAGACACGAACCTTGGTAGGCAGTCTTGTCTGTACCAACTCTTTTTGCTCATTTTCAACCACCGTAAAGCCAGCTTTCTTTGGGACCGCATGAACAGGGCTAACCATTGGCTATCAGAAATGGGATAAATGATCCCATTACCTAATAGTTTCAAAATTTTCGCTTTAACTGCCTCTTTCATGAGTGGGTTCAGCCTGCGTTGAGGGTCTTCCTGGAGGTTGCTTCATCGGTCAAATGGATTCTATGTTGCATTATGGCTGGACTTATCCCTTTGATGTCCTTCATCATTCATCCAATGGCTTCCCAATGTCTTTTCAGAATAGACATTAAGCTGTCCTCTTGTTGCTCAGTCAGGTGGGATGCTATGATGACTGGCAAGGTGTCCTTTCCACCCAGGTAGGCGTACTTGAGGTGTTCAGGTAAGGCTTTTAGCTCTAGGGAAGGTGTTGCTTCATTGGAGGCAATCTCCGGGCTTTCAATCCGATGATGAGGTACACATGGACTTGACGCCCAATACACTGCTGAATCTACGATCTGGTCTAGATTAAAATCCTAAGCCTCCAGATCAAACTCTGCCTCTGTTTCTATCTCCATGCTTTCCTCACACTCACTGGTCAGGTTTTCAATAGAATGGACCTCAAACGTCTGATCATTGACATCCCTAGGTTATCTTCCAAGATTGAAGACATTGACTCCTTCGTCATATCTCCAAAGGTCAATCGCATGGACCCGTTCCTACAGTTAATTATGGCATTGGCTGTAGCAACGAAAGGGCGTCCTAAGATGACTGGAGTTTGAGACCGTGAATTTGACACATGTTGGGTCTCAAGCACAATGAAGTCAACGAGGTAGATGAAATCCCCAACCCGGATAAGGACGTCTATGATTTCCCCCTTCGGGATCTTCACAGATCGGTCAGCTAGCTGAATGGTGACTCGGGTTGGGCTCAGCTCACCCAACGCAAGTTGCTGGTATACTAAGAGAGGTAGCAAGTTGATACTTGCTCCCAGGTAAGGAAGCGCTCTACTAATTTCTGTCTGTCCTATGGTGCAGGAGATTGTGGGACATCCGGGATCCTTGTATTTTAGCGGAATGGGACCAGACAGAATTTCACTTATATTAGTTGCCAAGAACACTTTCTTGGGCACATTTATCTTTCTCTTGTTAGTACACATATCCTTAAGAAATTTTACATAAGCTGGGACTTGTTGGATAGCGTCAAGAAGAGGCACATTCAATTTGACCTGGTTGAACATCTCTAGCATCTTCTCCATGTGCATATTCTTCTTGTTATTCTTAAGCCTATTGGGAAAGGGTGCTGCAGGCATATGAACTTGTTCAGCAGCTTTGTCCTCGTCAGATGTTTGAGGAGCAGTTTGGGAGGAACTAGCAGAGGTGAAGGCTAGAGTAGGATCAGGATGGCCTGGATTTTTCTGTTGGTAGACCTGGTTGTCTACCTTCTTTCCAGATCGAAGTGTGTGAACAATATTGCACTGGTTGATCGAAGGATCCTGAATTTCATATGCTTGATCGGAGGTTTTTGGGTTAACTAGCGGCTGACTAGGTAAAGTATCCTTTGGTCTTTCACTTAGGGAGCTAGCTAATTGGCTCATCTGCATTTCCAATCTCGATATAGCCGGTGAATGGTTGTTCAGCGTTTGTCCCTTGTTTTGCATAAAAGCGGTTTGGGACTTCATAAAAGTTACCATGCTCTCCTTTAATTTGCTGAACTTCTTTTCCATAGGTGAACTTTGAGAGGAGGAATATGGAGCTTGACTACGGAAATTTGGTGGAGGACTGGGATGGTGAAAATTGTTGGAGAAATTAGGCCTAGGAGGATTGTTCTGGGCCAAGGAGAAATTAGGGTGATTCCTCCAACCTAAATTGTATGTTTGTGAGTAGGGGTTGTGCGGCGGCCATGACTGAGCCGCGTTCAGGTGTTCCGGTGGCACTTGCTGGGCATGGAAAACAGGGCACTCTTCAAAGACATGCTTTGGTGCCTGACAGTATGAGCAACCCGGATTGTGAATTGGTGGTGGGTTAATTTGGTTGACATTGGCGGGCTCTTTTGTCTCTAGAGCCTCTATTCTCCTTATTAGGGTTGCAATCTTAGTTTCTGCAGCTATGGATGATTCTAGAGATAGGAGCCCTCCTCTTGAAGCTATAGATTGTGAATTCCTTGATTTTTCTGAGGCTGGCTCCCATTGCAGGGTTTTCTCAGCTAAATCCTCAAATAAATCTCAACCCTGGTTCTCATCTTTCTGCAAGAACCCTCCCTGACACATGGTTTCTAAAAGGGTTTTCGTTTGATAATCTAAGCCATCATAGAGAATCTAGCACTGACGCCATTTCTCCACACCATGATGAGGGCACTGAGCTAGGAGATCCTTGAATCGCTCAAAGTATCTCCAAAATGGCTCGCTCGGTTCTTGCCTGAACTGCATGATGTTCTTTCTAATGAGGGAAGTTTTGTGGATTGGGTAGAATTTCTTCAAGAAGGTCTTGACAAAATCATCCCACATCGTGACTGAATCTACCGTCAAACTGTACAACCATTTCTTCGCTAGGTTCTTTAGGGAAAAGGGATCAAACGTAACCTAATGGCATCGTCTCCTAGCTGGGGTATACGCATCATGAGGCACACTTCTTCAAATTCCCTAACAAAAAAGTATGCGTCCTCTGATTCTAAACCATGAAACTTTGGGAGAGTGTTGATGAATTGAGGCTTTAGTTCAAAATTATTTCCATTTGCCTTAGGTAGTTTTATACAAGATGGTAATGAAGTTCTGATCGGGTAAAATCTGTCCTGAAGTGACGCCATCACCGGCTTTGGATGCAAGGGTAAGGAAGTATTTCTGGTTAATCTGGAAGATACAGGATCTCTTACCCACTCTTGCATTCAGCACACCACAAACAACGTGAAAACAACAAACAATCGAAAAGAATAAAAAACAAACAAAAGAAAGAAAAACAACCACCAAGCCTTAGTCTAAGGTACCTGGACCTAGACGACTCCTAACTGGTCGATTCTCCGGGGGTGGTTGTTGCAGGAACTCGACTACAAGATAATCGGCCATGAAAGGGCAAAGCTCGGGGGAGGTATCCGGGCGTGATCCACGGGCCAAATTACGCCAAACCACGGAGCTTTCGAAGCTTTGCCTCTCAATCACTTTCCTTAGACACGATTTTACAGGAGTATAGTTCTTGCAATTTTCACCCTCGGTTAATCTCTTAATGAGTCTGAGATGTCCCTAGGGCCAACATTTATCAGTTTTTAGTTAATCCTTGGGATGGTGTGAGTGCGCTTGGAGATGGTTTTTGGGCAAAGGAAGGGTGATGAAATCCCCACCTTATCTTGTTTATTTGGGTTTTGCCCTTAATGTCAATTGTGCAAGTGTACAGTTTATTCACAACAAGGTAACACTCAAAGCGAGAAATCACTCTAAAATGTTGGTCCTATTCTATATGAATGCACACGTACCTTTTCTCCAGCACTCCTCAACAGAAATTGAAATGAATTGAAATAGACACGTACCCTAAATGCAAAAGTCTAATCCAAATTTCAATTAAGCAACAAGTAGATTTCTGTTGAGTTTATTACACGTGTATAAGGTGAAGCATTCAATGGAACTAAAAGATTTAGAAAACAATTTTTTAGCGGCTTTCGGCAACCCTGCAAACGAGTTTGTTAGTACTTCAATTGGAAAAACTCGCTTTTACACGAATTTTTTCCGAGGTCAAATGAATCCTCGTGCAATGTCCTTAGCCACCTCTTTCGCTTCCCATGATAGTGAGATCTTTGGTACTTCTCCTACACACAAAAATAAAGAACAATCTTTAGTATTGAACAATAAAGCCGTTTCCTCCCCGGCAATGGCGCGAAAATTTGATCGGTAAAAAGCAAGTACAAAATAAAGTGAAGGAATGTGGGTCAGTGTTACTGCTTTTACGATTCTTCCATAGTAGCAAAGTGGTTCTACGGGTCGTATCCACAAGGAGAGAGAGTGATGGAAGCTTGATGCGGCTTCTTTGTTCAAGAAAAGAGAAGGTTCTTTGTTTCAAATAAAGAATTGGAAAATGAAAACAAGTTTGTTTGAAGAATAGTTTTGAAATGGTTTGTTGGATTGTAAAAGTGGATTTTTCTTAATGGTAAAGGCGCATGGCTAGCTTCCTACCAAGTGCTCCCGCTATTCTCTAACTTCTTGATGATATAGCCTCACGATGGATCATACGCAAGCATAATCCTTATGCATAAGAACCATTCACGTGGAAATCGAGTGAAGATCCTTCCTTTAACTTAGCTTTACACGGCAAATACTTGGACATTCCCTTATCAAGATCCAATTGAAGGCGAGAATAGGGGAAGACACAAGTGCACTAATGGTATCGACAAAGTTAAAAGGAAATCTCTAACTTACAAAAACAAGTAAAGCATGCAATCCATATATCATCAAAAACCCGTTAAGTATGAAATATATGAAAGTGAATACTTGAATGTAAGTTAGAGTTAGAACCCTCGTCTTAAGATATCATAGCTCTTGTTTACACAAGGCTTAGTTGATACTATTGACTCATTTGGGTTTATCAAGCAAGTTGTTAGAGATTAGTGGGTTAGTAGTTAGTTAGCCATGCAAATGAAAAGTTAGTTAGACATATAAGTAAAGAAACAACAAAAGAAAGAAGTAAAGAGAAAATGAGTTACACTACAACAAGGAAGTAAAAGCAAATGAAAAACACAAGTAAATGGAAAGAAGGAAGAGAAGTAGTTACTTGTATTAGCTTGTCACGTTCAAATACAACCTTTACACACTCCCTCTCTTTCACTCTAATGGCTAAAAGTAAAACTAGAAGAGGAAAGAAACTAAAACAACTACAATCCTAAAAATAAGATTACAACAATGCTCTAACTCTGGATATCTCCCAACTGAAGACCTTTGGGGGGTATTTATAGGCACCAGGGGAAATGGCATCAGGGGGTGACCCATGTCCCAAAGCCCGGGCGCGCGCGCCAGTATGGCCGCGGAAACGCGGCCCTGGCCACGTTTCCGCGGCCATGTCAGAGCCATGCACGCCAGTGTTTGGGTAGCCTGCTGTCCTGACTGTCTCCTGTCCACTTGATCTCTTGGATTCGTGATTTGATGCCCTGGGCTGACAAAATCTCTTCCCTAAAGGTCATGGCTACTTGATAGGCCTTTAATCACCCCTTAATTGGTGATTTAAGGTCTTCTTCTTCATATGCACACCATGGACCTAGGATCAAGCAAGCAGAGTTTTATTAGCAGAATTTTACATCAAATAAATATGAGAATGTGATGAAAATTATGCAAAATTAAGGACTAATCAATGAACCTTATAATTTTTTGAAAGAGGAGAATGTTTTCTTGTCTTCAAAATTAGATGATATTTGTGAAGGAAATAATTCATTGAAGAAGAAAATTATTTGGTTAAAAAAAGAAAAGGAGATTGTTTTGAAAAAAATGACTCTTTGAAAAAGAAAATTGTTTTAAAAGAAAAAATTTTTAAAAAAAATTGTTGATTCTCATGTTTCTCATGCTACTTCTTCTAAGATTAATGATGATATATGTACATTGAAGAAGAACATTGATTGTTTGGGCTCCATTTTGAGCCAATGTGCATTTAATCATAGTAGATTGGAATTATATTTCGTAAGAAAAATATTCCACATGTCCATGCACATCATCCTACATGGCATACGTCACATGCACTCCATGCTCATACACATACCACTCACATGTATGCTAGAGTGTACACATGCATACATTGTGGCCGCAAAGGCCATCTTGCAAAATTTTATTTTGATAGAATAAATTATTTAAATTTTGCCACTAAAAATATTTGGGTTCCAATTGTCACTAACCCCCATGCACCCAAAGAGATATGGTTACCACAATTCTCACCTCTTATGTTTGATGTAGGTGTGGGCTCTGCTTGAGAGAATTAGTGCCTTGATGGTGGATACATTTGGAGATTGATGGACATACCTAATTGATGCATCGCTATCAAGGAAGCATGGTGGAAGGACCACCTCATGTTTCGGAGAAATGAATTGGCTACTTCATGTTGGTAACCATTTCATCCTCCATTTTAAAATGCTTTAAATGTTTATATGCTAGTGTAGTGACCTAGACTCAATCACATATTGTTTTGGGTTTATATGTTGAGTTAATGGGTTGTTAGCTATGCATGCATTTTTAAAAAAAAATTATTTATGTTTAGATTTACATGCCTATTCTTTATTCATGTTTTGTATGCTTTTATGTCTATATCATGTTGATATGCAAATTTTGTTAAAACTTGTGTTATACATATACAATTTTTGAGTTACACGCTATACATGTCTTATTTCTTTTATGTACTCATTTGTTATTTGATTGTATATTGTATGTCCTAATTTTGATTATTCTTGCATGATTATATGATATATCATATTTTTGAAAAAATAATTTCATATAAGTTTTATTTTGAGCTTTATTGGTTATTTTCATGAATATGTCATTTACATGATTCTTGTGCACTCACATTTCATTTGTTTACTCATGACCTTATTTTCATGAGCATGTATGAGCTTCATGGATTTTGAGTGTCAACTCTTATCTAATATACATAGTTCATGAGATATATATATGATTTAGTTTCATATTTGAAGGATTTTTAACTAGTTTTTTAAAAAACTATTTTAAACTAGTTATTTATTCTTCACTAGGTAATATTTTCAATCTACAATTAATTTCAAATCTTATTTTTAAAAACTCCTACCTTCTAAGGGCGATTGGTTGGGTGACCATACCTTGTGTGCCTTATTGAATATTTTTTAACATGTGCATAATAAGGGTGGATGTTAAGAGTTATACACTTGATTTTCAAGATATTTCATTTTTGTATACTCATACTTGTTTTCGTATATATGTATGCCAACATATTTCAAATTGGTATTTAAATTGATCATACATACATATATATAATTTTGATTATACTTATTTTATATTGTCCATAAATAGTTTATAGCACAAATTGTTTATGCTAATCTTGATTTAATCCTATATGTTAATTGGTATTATTCACAAGCTTATGCATTAGTTTAGTTGGTATTTCAAAAGAGGAAGAAAAAATTCTTGATTTTGCTTTCAATTGGTATCTTACTCCCACTCTTTTGGAGAAAAATATTTTGTTTTAGAAAATAATTTTATTTTCTATTGGTATCAAAATTTGTTTTGTTGTTTGGTATCAATATCTAAAATTGATATCTTAATAATTTTGTTTATCTACAAGTGGCACCAATATTTGTTTTGTCAACTACTATTTGATTTCAATTGGTTTCAAAATTTATTTTGTTGATAATAAGAAATTTCAAAATTTGATTTAAAGTGGCATCAAAATTTTCTTTCAAAATTTGTTGATATGTATCGCCTATATGCAAGGAGAGCTTACATCTCCTCTATATATAGATTTTTGTTGAGTGTATTTCACATATAGTAGAGCTTGATCTCTCTTCCTTATGTGGTACACGTGTGTAGGAGGAGCTTAACTTCTCCGTCTATATATTGTATATTATGCTTATACGGGTTAGGGTTTAGCCATCCCTTCTCCATGTAATGCATGTATGCAGGGGGGAGTTAACTTTACGTCTCTCCTCTTCATGAATGTATATCGCATATACATCTTTATTATTTGTTTATCTTCACCCATTTGTTGATGAATTGACAAAAAAGGGGGAGAAGAATTTAGAGAGTTTTATATATGCATGTTTAATATTGTTGTTTATGCATATATATTCATGCGCTTCATTGAATATCTATTTGTTTTTGCTATGCATGAGTTAAGGGGGAGCTTCTATGAAGCTTATATTTAATCCATGCATATTTAACTCTATGAGTTTTGTCATCATCGAAAAGGGGGAGATTGTTGGCCCAAAGGCCCATCACTCTAGTTTTGATAATGATTAACGCATGTAGTTATAGTACTAATGATGTTGTGTTCATTTAGTTTCAGATATTTGATCAAGATCTTAGTCGGTGTTTAGCTTCAACAAAAGCTTCGAAGTCAAGTTTTGAAGATAGCACGTGTTGATTCAAGAGCTCGCGCATCATGATCTCATCAAGTACTCAAGAGAAGTCTAGCTCATGAATCAAAATTTTGGACCAAGTCAAGATGGAGAAGAAGATTTTCAAGAGAAGATTTTCAAGATTTGAGTCTAGTTTTGTAAGCGTTAAGATTTTTTTTTTAGATAAAATGTAAAGGATAGATTAGTTATGGATTGCTCAAGCTCATATACATGCACATAAAATATTTTTAAAACATTTCATGTTTGATTTTGATTTTTGAAAATACAGCTTTGGTTTTGAGCTTCAAAGTATACATCTTTGGTTTCATGAATAGATTTCATCAAAACATGTTTACATGGTTTATATGTGCATTAGATTTCATTCATACACATTGATGCTTCATGTTGTTTAGAAAAACTTATTTTGATGTTTCTATTTCATGGTTTTTAAAGTTTTGTTAAAGTCAAAATTTTGTTTAGAGCTTATAGTCAAAAACATAGATATTTCATCTTATATATGTATATGATCATATCCATACACAGTATGCTTCAAATGATTTTTAATATCTTGTTTTTGTATTGACAAGTTTTGGAAAAATCTGGTTTTCATTTAGAAAGTTTAATTTTGAAAAATACCGATTTTTGTTTAAGCTTGAATTCTATGCCTCGAAAATAGTCCACATGTTTGTAATATGTATTGATTTTTGATCACACATATTTGGATTTCAATGTATTGATATGAATTTATTTTGTGGATTTTTATAGGATATAAATAAAATTTTAGAGTTTTACAAGTTAGATTTTCCATACCTTTAAACCCTGACCTTGGGCTTCTGGCGGTCGACCGGTGTCGACCGACCGGTCGACCAAACCAGAAATCAATCGACTGAGCGGTCAACCGATGTACACAGAATGTGCACAGAGCTCTGGCTTGAGGTTCGGTTGACTGGACAGTTGACCGATCCAAAGAGCTTGCTCTTTAGATCTGGCCCTGATCGACCGAGCGGTCGACCGGCCAGAGAGCAGTGCTATCTGATTCTTACCTCGGTCGACCGATAGGTCCAGACCTTGGTGCGATCGACCGGGCAGTCGACTGACAATCGACCGATAGGTCCAGACCTTGGTGCGATATACCGAGCAGTCGACCGACAAGCCCAACGGTCTGAAAAATGACCGCTGACTGGTCGACCGACAGGCTATCTGGCCCCATAATGGCAGTTTTCTGCTGCCTAATAAAATGGGTGTTTTGGGCAGATTTTGGGTAAGATTTTTAAGCTATTTTCTAGACCTCTTTTACAGAGTTTCTAAGAAAGTTTTAGAGCTTCATTTCCAAATCTAAAAGAGAGTTTTAAAGAGTTAATCTCTTATGTGTTCAAAAGTGTTTTCTTGAGATTTTTCACCTCCACATCTATCTCGTTTTCTTACACAAGCTTGAGCTATCCATTACCATATCTATCCTATAAGATCCTTGTTTGTGAGATTTATTTTTGGTGATCAAGAAAAGAAGATCACCAAGTGTTCCACCCCCTTGTATTGGGAAGTTGTAGAGGTGCGGCCTTGGCAAGCTAGTGTGCTTGCGTGTGTTGTTCTTGTGGGAACAAGTGAGGGACATGCGGGTTCAAGAGTTCTTAAAGGAGCTCATTGTAGGTGTTGCAGCACTGAGTGATCTTGCAGGATCTTTTAGTGAAAATCCTTCATAGTGTTTAAGGCGGGGACGTAGAGCAAGTGTGCTCGAACCTCGAAATAATTCTCTCGTGTTCGCGATTGCTCATTTCTCTCCCTCACTTGTGTTTTTAGATGTTGCATGCCATCACTGATTATATCTTTACATGCTTGATATATCTTATGCTCAATTGATATATACGCTTGGGTTGTTTGGATGCTTACACTTGTATTTGACCAAGAGAGCCATAGTTGCACATTAACTCTTAATCTAGAGAAATCTTGAGGAGATAGTGCAGAGCCCTTCACCGAGAATTCAGCTACACTCTTTGGTTATATGTTGTGTGTTTGCTTAATAATTTTTAGTTTTCATAGTTAGTTTTAATTCTGCATTAATGTTGCATTAGATTAGCTTGTCACCTATTCACCCCCCTCTAGGTGACTTACAAAGCAGTCTTTCTTGATTGGGTTGTATTGATGTTCAGCTCCAATCATGGTTCTACTCAAGTAGTCGATTGCTTGCTCGTACTCCTGATCATTATTCTGGGCTAGTAAAGCTCTTAGAGAATGATCCATAGCTCAAATTTATATCAGGATAGATTTTTCTGACTCCGAACTACAATGACAGGCGGGATACTTGAGGTACTGCTTGATTTTCTCAATTACTTGTTGGCAAGCATCATCCCAAATTAATGAGACACCTTTCGTCATTAATTTGGTGAAGGATTGGCATCGTCCTAAAAGATTTGAGATAAATCTCCGGATGTAGGCTAGTTGCCCTTACAATCTTCTAAGTTCTCTAAGGTTCCTTGGTGGTTACATCTCCTTGATGGCGGGGACTTTCTCTGGGTTGAGGTGAATTCCTTTGGATGTCACAACAGACCCCAAGAATTTACCGCTGGCTGATTGAATTCAAACCTGCACAAAAGATATAGAATTTTAGGATTACAAAACATAAGTGCAAGGTACTCAATTCTACCGCTATAGTGAGTGGCTATACGGTCGTGATCCATAAGGAGGAACTAGCGATGGAAGCGTTTTATAAGTTCTCTTTTAAGTTACTTAAAATGGTTAAAGTTCTTCTCTTGTTCTTTAAAAGAAAAAAATAAGTTGTGTTAAATTGTGAAAGTGGTAGGTTGGAGTAGATGGAGAAAATAGAAAATGGAATTATAGAAAGAAAGTGAAAAAGTGAATAGAGTTGAGAGTTGATAATGGTCTAAACTAAGGATTAAAAGAAAGGAAAAGAAAACTAAAAAACTTACCTACCTCTTCCGGTTGATGACTTACCTGGAATCCTTATCAATGATGTACCTTTACTTGAAGGCGAGCGAAGCATGACAGATGAGATCTTCCCCATTATTGATTTACACTACGAAATGAAGGTGCAAGCTATACTACCATAGAAATGGTTGCTCATCACCATAGGCCATCAACGACACTTACAAGGGCGAGACAACTTTGAAGCTATTGTAGTCGTTTGGATTCACAAACACAAAAGAGAGAAGCAACAAAAATAAGAGTAGAAAAGAAACTTCGATTGAATTTAATAATAATGAAAGAAAAGAAGAATACTTACATCGGTGTCACTCTCAGTACAAGCATCACTCTTGTTCTCCCATGAAACTATTCTTCGATCTCAGTTACATAAAAAAGTAAAAAAATACATTTAAAAGAGAGAGAAAAACCTAAGTTAAACCTATACAAAAATCTATTCTATTCTCTGCTTGATCGTCCCCTATACACTGAGAAATATCAGTATTTATAGGAAAATATCAAAAGGGGAGAGGAGCATATAGATAAGGGGAGCAAATGCTCCTCGAGAGTCATGAAGATTGACGTGGAAATGCGGCTTTTGCCGCATTTCTGTAGCCAGGGTGTGGCAAGGTGGCCACACTCATGGGGCGCAGATCCCAGACTTCGCGATTCTTTTTTATCGTCTGCTGGATTTTCAGTTTGGGTTCTGAATTTTGACGATTCTTCTTTTGATCTCAGCTTTAACAATTGATTCACCAAAATCTGAATTTAACCAACTGGATTTGGGATCATTCTCCTCTAAACAAATAGATCTAGTTAAATATGAATTTAACTGATATTTATTTGATTTTATCCTGTTTCTCCCCATGATTATCTTCTGCAAAATAGACATTTAAGATAAGAAATTTAGCAGAATTAATACATAATAAATGTGAAAATGTAATAAAGAATAATGCAATAAATATGTACGACCACACCCCCACACCTATCTTTTGCTCGTCCTCAAGCAAAATATCAAATCTAAACCTAAGAAATTATTAGACCACTATCGCCGATGACGCTGTTGCACTGAGCATATGCAACAAGTCGTTAACCTTTAGGTTTCCCCTAGAGGACGAGTTTTGTCTCGTTAAGATTTTCAGTGGATTACATCCACAAAATCTATAAAGAAAGAGAAACAAAGTATTAGTATTTTCAAAAAGGATTTTAAAAAAAAGACAAAATATTTGAATTATTATTGTAAGAGTTCAAGTAATCTATAAGTTATAGGGAAAATGAATTTTTCATTCCTAAACTTAATCTCTATTCAAAAACTTAGCATTAATCAAGTAAGAAGTCAAATAGTACTTCTCATCTAGTCTATTATTTTACTCTAAGTCATATGCACCATTGTGACAGTGAATTTTTTGACTCGGGTTCTTTAACTCTTAACTCTTATGCCTTTATTTCTTTTCTTTTCTTCTTTTTTTATATTTTTGATGGTATTACTTCTTGAAATCACCTAGAGGGGGGGTGAATAGGTGATAGGCTAATCTAATGAACTAAATGCGGAATTACAAAACTAATTGCAACTACACTTAGTACAACCAACGAGTGTAACCGAATTCCCCGTGAAGGGCTCTGAAGTAACTCCTCTTGATTCCCCTAGATAAGGGTTGAGGTGCTATATGAAGCTCTCGTGGTTAAGTACAAGTGAGGCACACAAACAACCAAGCATATAAGATATAGGCAATATGAAATAATGCAAGGCACAACACAAGCAATATATATGATATGGATGAAATGAATGATGCACAACACAAATAAAAGAGAGAGGGTTAAGAGACAGTGGATCAATCGCAAACACAAAGATATATTCCGAGGTTCGAGCCCCTAGCTCTACGTCCCCGCCTTCACCGAGAAGGATTTTCAATCCACTAACTTGTCCACCAAGGACTCCCACCGAGGGAACCTCCACCGAGGAGGATTTGTACAACCGGGAGTACCGAACTCCTCTCTCAACCAACACTACCTCCACCGGGGCAATACAACCACAATTCACCTCTACCGAAGAGGGATAGGCCCGTAGCCAAACAACCACAAATCACCTCTACTGAAGAGGTATACAAAAACCAAACTCCACCTCTCACTAGAGGGAGCAAACCAAAAATCTCAACCTCTACCAAAGAGGAAGCACCCACAAAGAAAGGGTTTACAACTTGGTGGTATCTTTTAACCACAAACAATCTCTTTTCCCACAAATAAATGATCCTAATAGAATAGGATAGAAGATAGCTCAAGTGTGGAAAAATAAAGTGTTTTGATCAAAGAAATTCTCTTGGAAAAACACCAAAATAGATATGGAAATTTAGACCAAAACTAATTCCCAAAAGCCTAATTTCTTTGAAATAAAACAAAACACTTTAAAAACAAATAGATGAATCTTTTTGGCACTTAAACTCTTTTGAAAACTTATTTTAAACACCAAGAATAGAGAGAAATTTTAGCTCATAAAAACTTTTTCAAAATCTCAAAGGAATGGGGTTTATATAGGCCAAACTCTCAAACTAGCCGTTGGCTGTTTTTACAGCCTGAACGGCTGGCAGTCGATCGCCCGGTCGACCGCCAACGGTCATAAATATGACCGCTGGAGGAACCCGGTCGACCGCCCGGTCGACCGCCCAAAAACAGAAAGCAAAGCTCTCTGGCCGGTCGACCGAGCCCTGTGCCTGACCAACGTGCACAAGTCTGTGCACGTCGGTCGACCGACCGGTCGACCGATTCTGGAAACCGGTCGACCGGGCCGGTCGACCGCCAGAACCTGGCAGGCAACAATTTGGGTCAGAAAAACTGGTTTAAAAATATTCTAATAAATCCCATAAATCTTCTAAAATTCCATAAAAATAGTTTTATCATTTTATGTTGAAATACAAATATATGATAAAAATTTCAAGACACATATCAAACATTTTGAACCATTTTTGTGTCTTACAAATTTTAACAAAAACCAAAACCTGTATTTTACCAAACATGGATTTTTCAATAGGAAATCTGATTTTTCTTAAAACTTATAGAAATACAAAAACATGATATTTGAACATTATTAGGCATGTTGCATATGGACATAGGTCAAATATACATGAAACAAATATATCATAGTTTTTGTCTTTAATTCCAAAAATATGTTTTGTTAAAAATATCAAAACATAAAACACATGAATAAGTATATCAAACTAAGTTTGTATAAGTCATCTAAGCATGTATGTATATAGAATACATCTAATATACATAAAAACAAAGTAAACTTGTTTTGATCTACTATTCATGAAAACCAATATCCAAAACATAAAACTTGTGTGTATTGTGCACTTGAGCATATCAACTATCTAATCTTTACACATGGATCTAAAACACACTAAACACTAGGATACCTAAGTCTTCTTGATGAACTCCGTCTTCAAGTCGACTCGATCCAAAACTCCGTGATCCACGAGCTAGACTCCAACGAGTGCAAAGTATGATCTTGATGCTCGGGCTCTGGAATCACCATGTGAAAGCTTCCAAACTCCTTTGTTGAAGCTAATCACCAACTAATATCTGGTTAATGATCTGAAACTAAACATCACAAGATTATTAGTAAACATAACTAAATGAGTTAATCATCATCAAAACTAGAGTGGAAGGCCTCTGGGCCAACAATCTCCCCCTTTTTGATGATGACAAAACTCATGGAGTTATATATGAATGGATTAAAGTTAAGCTTCAAAGAAGCTCCCCATTAACTCATGCATAGGAAATAAGCAATAAGATATGGCAATGAAGCACATGCAAAAATAAACATGTATGCAAATATAAGGAGATAAACATGTCAATCAAACATAAAACTCATAAATACTTTTTCTCCTATTTGCAAAACAAAACATATATGCATAAACATGAATCCTGAAAACATGCATATATACCAAATACTTCTCCCCCTTTTTGTCAATCATCAACAAAGGGTCAAAGTAAAAATAAATCAATAAATTCTTCTCCCCCTTTTTGTTCGAAACAAATAATTAACTAAGGGGTCAAACAAACAAATCAATAAATAGATATATGCGATATACATTCATGAAGAGAAAGATGCTAAGTTAACTTCCCTACATATATGCATTACATGAAGAAGGGATGACAAGCCCTAATTCACATAACACATAATATGTAATGTATAAGAGGAGATGTGAAGTTCCCCCTACACACGTGTACCACATAAAGAAGAGGTGTCAAGCTCCTCAATATAGGATACACACAACATGAATCTATATGTAGAAGAGATGTTAAGCTCCCCTTGCATATATGCAATATAAATCAAAACATTTTATGATACCAATTGAAATATGTCAATGTAGAACATCTTGATACCAATTGAAAGGAAACATAAAAACATTGATACCAATTTTAAGAAGCAAAAGCATCTTGATACCAATTAAAAAACATTCAAATAAACATCTTGATATCAATAAAGAGTATTATTTTTTTTAAGCATATGATACCAATTGAAATTATATATTCTAAAAAAAAAAATTTTAATTCATTTTCTATCATAAAGTAAGGGAGTGGAAATTCAGGGTAAATAAAATACCAATTGAAAGATGAAAATACGAGTTTTCTCCCACTTTATGAAATACCAAATAAAAACATATATATGTATGAAAAGTTAGATACCAATCAAAATTGATACTATTTGAAGTCCAAGCATACATACATAAAAAATATATGAGTATACAAGAAAATGTCAATATTGATACCAATTGAAAGAATCCAATGATACCAATTGAAACAACAATAATATCAAGTGTATATCTCATAATACCTATCCTCCCAATCATGTTCAAGTTTAAAATTATTTTCACTATAAAGCATACATGAGCATGATCGCCCATCCAACCGCCCGTAGAAGGTAGGGTTTTCAAAAGTATAAGTTTGAAAAATATAGTGTGTTTGAAAAACTCTACCAAAATGAAGAATACGAACTAGTTAAATGGAAAATCTTGTTAACTAGTACGAAATCCTTCAAGTAAGGAATAAAACAAAAATGTTTTTTATAAAACATGAAATTCACAAGATAGTCAACACTCTAAGCCAATGAAGCATAAATATGACTCATGAAAATAAAACATGAGTAAACATGAAGATGAGTGTACAAATACAATGTGAAGAACATGATCATGAAAATATTCAATTAAGCTCAATATTTCTTAAAACATGAAATCATCAAGAATTATTTAATCTTCAAGGTATATGTATGTCTTATACAAACTAAAGTATACATACATATCCAAACACAACGAGTCCACAAAGATATATTCATGAAGGCACGTGGCTCAAAGGATGTATATGTATAACAATAATTTGGATAAAATGGACATATACATGAAGTTAAACAAGAAATCATAAAACAAATTAAAAAATTAGAATACAAGTTTAAAATGCATGGATCATCAAAACTAGACTATACTAGCACATCTAATGGGTTTAAATAAGCATTCAAGCTCAAACATATAAAGATTTATTTGTGGCCCACTATATGTACAAGTATACCAAGTTTTAATGAAACTAACATTTAAACAAGTAATCAAAATGAAGCATAAAACAAGATATAAATCAACATGATAAACACAAACATGATCATTATGTAAATCCACATGTTATTGGAGCTATGATAAACATGATAGCTAAACAAAGGTGAGAACACAAATAAAATAGTCCATATTAAACATGGTGTCTCAAAGGCTATACATGCATGTCAAGGATCTAATTATCATGGCATTCATAATAATCTATAAACAACAAATCGTGCTATATATATAACATGAAAAACATGCAAACATAAATAAGGAGTAAAGACCGTTACCAAAACCTATGAGGCAACTCTCCATGACTCCAAAACAAGGTGGTCCTCCCACCAAACATCCCTTGAAAGTGATGCATTCAATAATCCACATGAAGCTCGGAACGCATCCACTCCAAGGTACCTATACTCTCACGTCATGCGAGAGCCCACACTTACATCAAATACAATAGGGGTGGTCTTTGTACCCATACACTCTTGGGTCCATGGGGGTTAGTACCTTCCCTAACCCAAACAAATTTATTTGCTAAATTACAATCATTTAAACGATCAAAGCAAAATTTAGCAAGGTGGCCCTTACGTCCACAATGTGTACAAGTGTACACATGAGCATACAAAGTGTGATGGTGTCCGTGAGGAGCATGTGTATGCCGTGTATGGTGTGCATGCATAATAGGAACTTGTTTCTTTCGAAACAAAGATTCCAAACGTGTATGGCTCTTGGCACATTGGCTCAAAGTGGAGCCCAAATAATCTACTCTCTTCTTTAACAAACATATATCATCATTAATCCTCGAAGAAGAGGTGCATGCAATAGGTAGACTAGATGAAGAAGTTATACTAGCATGGCAAACATGTGTAGACATATCATTTTTCAAACAATATTTTTCTTTAAACAATCTTCTAAATCCTTAGAAATAGAAGCAATTTTTATTTTCAAAGAATCATTTTCTTTTAAAATAAAATTAACTTTTGAAGACAAGTTTTCATTTTTCTTCAAAATAATTTCACAATCATTTTTGATTTTAGAACTTCATTTTCTTTTAAGGCAAGATCAAGTTGAGATTTTAATGAATCCCTTTCATTAGAAATCTTCTCCTTCTCTTGCAAAATATTGTTAAGTCTAGAAATCAAATTTTAATTATCATTATTAAGGCCTAGACTTTTTTTTTCAAAACATTATATTTTTTCTATTAATTTTTCACAAACAATAGATAGTTCTTCATTCAAAGCATTAGCATCCACATATTCATCACATGAAGAACTAGCATCAAAACTATCTAGTTGAGATTCCGATTGTACCTCAAGGGAGTCATTCCTTGGACCATGAAGCATTGTGAGTCGGATTCTCCACTAGACTCTTCCGGTTGGATTTGCAATTAAAGCTTGGAGGTGGATGTGATTGTCAACTTGTTCCACACTGCAAAGGCGGAATCAGGTTAGAAACAAGCATAAGATATTCTTTAGGGAGCGTGCTTCTAATAGCCTCAAGGGCTTGTGCATTGGCCCCTATATGATTGCTATTATCAAGATAGCATTTCTTGGTGGCGGCAAGGAAAACATGCAAGCCTAGGGTTTTAAATACATGGACATCCTATATTTCCATGTGTCAATGTTGGAGACATCGAACATGGGAGGTGAAAAGCAATCCATGGTGTGTGCAAACAAATATATGTGCAAATGCAAACTAGATTAGCAAAACAAGATCTCACTCCTAGGTGGTTAAACTAAATATCAAGAGCGGAGGCTCTGATACCAATTGAAATCACCTAGAGGGGGTGAATAGGTGATAGGCTAATCTAATGAACTAAATGCGGAATTACAAAACTAATTGTTGTTGCCCATAAGATTACACTCTCCATTTGCTTAGAGTTTTGATGATAACAAACCAAATAGGAGCTATATGGTACTAATTAGTTTGTTAAGATAAGTTTCAGGTTTGTACCATAATTTGGAGGGCATTGCTTAGCTATTGCAAGAAATTCTAGGTTCATGAAGTAAAGAAGGCTTTTTGCACATCAAGGAAGGAACTTAGAAGAGAAGGCTCTAGCAAGGCATTACATGGCTCAAGACCTCAAGATTGCTCAAGATAATTTATTAGATTTGTTTCTACTTTTATAGTTTTGTTAAAGAATAGTGAATAGGTTTGAAGCTCTATCACACACGTTTTTGCACACATCTTATTTCCAAAAATATTTCCTATAATATGTACAAAATATGTTTGTATACAATCTTCTGCCTACAAACTCATTTTTATGTTTTATACATACCTCTATTCAAAACAACTTTGTTTAATTTTAAATTCCCTTCAAAATTCCATTTCAATCTTGACTTTTGACCTGAGCCGGTCGACCGACCGGCCGACCGACCCTGTGTCAGGTCAAGTCAGTCGACCGTACCCCAGTCGACCGAGGTTCTGGCAGCAATGCGTATCCGTGTGCACGTTTCACGGTCGACCGGGCGGTCGACCGAAATCTGCCTGACTGCAAGATGTTTGCTCTCTGTATTTTTCGGTCGACCGTGCGGTCGACCGAGAGCCTGCAACGGCTCTTATTTTTGTACTTCGGTCGACCGGCCGGTCGACCAATTGTGCCGTTTTAACAGTAAGCTAGTTTTCTGAGCAGATTTATTTTTGTCTTTTCTTTCTAAAAAGGGCTTAAATGATATTTACTGATCCTAATACTTCATAATTAGCCTTAAGTGAGTTTTATCTTCTAACCTTAGCCCTCTACTATAAATAGGGGTGTTTAGGGAGAGGTTGATTACAAGAAAAATTTGCAAAAAGTTTCAAAAGTTTAAGGCATTCAAAAGAGCTTTGATTCTTGGTTTTGTGCTGAAATTCTCTCTCATTTTCTGAAGTGTTTTCAAGAACTCTCTGATTTCTTTTTCTTTTCTCCTTACACACAAGAGCTTCATTCCTACTCATTGTTCTACAAGGATTTTTGTAAGGGAAGAGAGTTTTGCAACAAAGAGTTTGTGGTCTTTTGACTACCAGAGAGAACTTGTACTTGTGATTGTGGAGTTGGGTACTCCGGTGTATTTGTAACATCTTTGTGAAGTTATAGTGGTTAGAAATCCTTCTGGGGAGGCGGGACGTAGAGCAGGGTGCTCGAACCTCGAAAAATTCTCGGTGTTTGCGTTTGGTTTACTTGCTCTTGCTTCTTACTTTACTTTCATTGCTCTTATTACTTGCTCTCAATCTTCATTGCAATATTCATTTGCTTTTCATTCATCTTGTCAATCATAGTCCCATACAACAAGGTTGCATTGCGCACCTCCAACTCATTTCAAGAGGAATCAGGAGGAAGGAGTTCAGAACCCTTTGCGGGGCATTCTGCTCTTAGTCTTGTTTTGAGCGATTGTTGCATCATATTTCTAAAATTGTGTATTGATTAGCATTATCACCTATTCACCCCCCCCCTCTAGGTCATTTTCAATTGGTATCAGAGCTTGGACTCTAGGTTTAGCTTAACATCCTTAGAGAGATCCTTAAAATTTGCTAATCAACATTTGCATTCATCCATTCATTCACTAGTAAACATGGCCGATAACATCAAAACCCCTCCTAAATTTGATGGACTTAATTTTCCTACTTGGAAGGTTAGGATGACTATCTTCTTGCAATCTTTAGGTAGCTTAGTAGCTAAATCCTTGACCAAACCCTATGTAGTACCCGATAGTGATGAGAGCACATGGACCGACTTTGCCTTTAGAGAATATGAGGCTAACTCTAAGGCCCAAAATTCCCTTCTAACCGCCTTGAATGAGGACGACCTTACACGGGTAATACATTTCCAATCCGCCTTTGAGATTTGGCAACATTTGTTGGTCACACACGAGGGGACTTCACAAGTTAAGAGAGCTAAGATAGATCTCTTAAGGTCCCAATATGAATCTTTTAAATGATTGATGATGAAACCATTGATTGCATGATTACAAGGTTTACTAAAATCACCAATGCCCTTTCCTCTTTAGGTGACGATATCTCCAATGACCAAAAGGTGCGAAAAGTGATTCGGGCTCTTCCTTCATCATGGGAGATAAAGGCCACCACCTTGAAAGAATTGAACGACAAGGATGAAATGGACCTCCTTAGTCTCATTGGGAACTTAAAAACACATGAGATGAAAAAGAAGGCAAGAGATGAGGCCGCTCCGTCAAAGAAGAAGTCCATACCCTTCAAGTCTTCATCCACTATTGAGGACGATGAAGAAGATGAAGAAGAAGATGAGGAGCTCTCCCTTCTTGTGCGAAATGTCAAAAGGATGTACCGGAAGAACAAGCTCAACTTCCGAAGGAATTTGAAGGCAAAGAGGAGAGAAGAATTATTTGCTACAATTGCCGAAAGCCCGGACATATCATGGCGGATTGCCCAAAATTCAAGAAGAAGATGACTTCCTCCTTCAAGCCAAAGAAGCCGATTGAAAAGAAAGCCTATAAAGCCACATGGGATTCGGAAAGCGAATCCGAAGACGAGGTGGACCAAGCGAACATGTGTTTCATGGCAAACACACCAAAGGTAACCCCTCAACCTCTTGATGATGAAGAAGATGAATTAAGTAAAGTGGTGATTGTACATGCTTTTGTTGAGCTTTCGGAACATATGATAATAAAAAGGTAGAATGCTCTAAATTGGAAAAGGAAGTTGCTTTTCTTAAAAATCAACTTGCTATTATTACTAGAGAAAAAGATGAAATTTCTTCAAATCTCATTTCTACTCAAAATGAATTTAGTGCTTACAAAATTGCATGTAAAGCAAAATTTCCTAAGATTGATGAAAAAGAAATTTCTTCTTTAAAAACTAAATGGTTGATTTTGAAAAGTTTTGAAAGATTGTGCTTTTAACACAAATAAACTTGAAGAAAAGTTATCTAAAAAGCACACTTCTCATATTAAAGATTCCCATGTTAAGATTCCTCATGCTCACACTACACACCACACTCATGCTAAATCCACACATGCTCACAAGTCTCACACTCACTATGCTTTTAAATATGGTAGAGTGTATAGATGCACATATTGTGGTAAGAATGGACATTTGGCTAAGTTTTGTTATGACCAAGTAAATAGATCAAATAATCTTGTTTGGGTTCATGGAACTAACTCTTTAGGACCCAAGAAAATGTGGATACTAAAATCAAGTCCTAAATTATTTGATGTAGGTGCACACCAAGGCTCCAAGACGTAAGGAGCGGTGGTACCTTGATAGTGGTTGTTCAAGACACATGACATGGGACATCAACAACTTTACAACCCTATCAAGGTACATGGAAGGTGGCTCCGTCACCTTCGGGGATGACTCCAAAGGCACTATCATCGGTATAGGTAACATTCAAATTGGTGCATCTCCTATTATAGAAAATGTAGCTCTTGTTGATGGTTTGAAGCATAACTTGCTTAGTATTAGTCAATTTTGTGACCGTGGACTTAAAGTTATTTTGATGATTCTTCTTGCAAGATTTTTGATGTTAAAACTAATGATTGTATTCTCACCGGTTTTCGTGACAATAATGTTTATATCATTGACATGCTTAATTTAGATTGTTCTACTAAATGCTTGAATGCTTTTGATGAAAATTCTTGGCTTTGGCATAGAAGATTAGGACATGCATCTTTTGACCATCTTTCTAGGATTAATTCTAAGGAATTGGTGAAGGGTATACCTTGCTTGAAGTTTGAGAAAGACCGCATTTGTGGTGCTTGCCAACTTGGGAAACAAACCAAGTCTTCCTTCAAACCAATCAAGGATATCATATCAACTAGACCATTAGAATTAATTCATATGGATCTTTTGGACAAACTAAAACTAAGAGTTTAAATGGTAGTAGATTTGCATTTGTTTTAGTTGATGATTTCTCCCGTTTCACTTGGTTTTCTTTTTGGAACACAAAGATCAAACTTTTTCTCATTTCAAATTTTTCAAAAAAGGGTTGAAAAAGAAAAGGGTTTTTCGATTTTGAAAATAAGGGTGATAGAGGTGGTGAGTTTGTTAACTAACTCTTCATGACTTATTGTGATGAAAAGGGAATCAAGCATGAAATGTCATATCCCAGGACTCCGCAACAAAATGGAGTTGTAGAAGGAAAAATAGAACACTTCAAGAGATGGCTAGGACCATGATTAGTGAATATGACCTCCCTCAATATTTATGGGCCGAGGCCATAAACACCGCATGCTATATTTCAAATCGTATTTATTTGTGTAAAAATTCTTCCAAACACTTTTTGAAATGTATCATTCTAGAAAACCTAATGTTGCATATTTCAAAGTTTTTGGATGCAAGTGTTTTGTTTTGAATACTAAAGATAACTTGGGTAAATTTGATGCTAAGGCTTATGAAGCAATCTTTGTTGGATGTTCTACTACTAGCAAAGCTTATAGAGTATTCAATAGATCTTCACATACCATTGAAGAATCCATGCATGTTAAATTTGAAGAATCTAATGTGGTTGTTGAGAATGTTGTAGAGATTGACCCATTAGGTGAAGACATGGAGAGACTATCCTTGAAGGACTCACCCGCTCAATAAGAAAAGCAAGAACCAATTGGTGATGTTCAAGAGGATAAAGAGGAAAGCTCTCAACCGCTTCCTAGAGATTGGAGATTCGCTACAAGCCACCCCAAGGAACTCATCTTAGGTGATGTCTCTAAAGGGGTAACAACTCGCTCCAAGCTCCATGACTTATGTGGTAACTTTGCTTTCATTTCTCATTTTGAACCAAAAGCATCCTCGAAGCCGAGGCGGACTCATATTGGTTGCTAGCCATGCAAGAGGAACTCAATCAATTTGAGCGCAACCAAGTTTGGCACCTTGTTCCTAGGCCCCACGATAGACCAATAATTGGTACTAAGTGGATCTTTAGAAACAAGATGGATGAGTCCGGAAATGTCGTTAGGAATAAAGCTAGGTTAGTGGCCCAAGGTTACACTCAAGTTGAGGGAATTGACTTTGAGGAGACCTTTGCACCCGTAGAATGGCTTGAAGCCATACGGATGACACTAGCTTTTGCATCTTTTAAAATTTTAAACTTTTTCAAATGGATGTGAAAAGTGCATTTTTGAATGGTTTTATAAATGAAGAAGTTTATGTTGCTCAACCTCCCGATTTTGTTGATCATGTTCATCCCGATTTTGTTTTTAAACTTGATAAAGCTTTGTATGGATTGAAACAAGCTCCAGAGCTTGGTATGAAAGGCTTTCTAGTTTTCTCATTTCAAATGATTTCGTTAAAGGCAAAGTAGACACAACTCTTTTTACTAAGCATGTTGATAATGACTTTTTAATTGTGCAAATTTATGTTGATGATATAATTTTTGGTTCTACTAATGAGTTTTTATGCAAGGATTTTGAAAAGGTTATGCAATGTGAGTTTGAAATGTCTTCAATGGGTGAGCTTAATTTCTTTCTTGGACTCCAAATCAAGCAATTGCAAGATGGGAACTTCATATGCCAAGCCAAATACGCAAAGGAACTCGTAAAGAAGTTTGGACTTGAAGACTCTAAAGTTTGCAACACTTCCATGGCAACTACAACCAAGCTTGATAAGGATGACCAAGGTAAAAATGTTGATATTAAATTGTTTAGAAGCATGATAGGTAGTCTTTTGTATTTGACGGCAAGTAGGCCGGACATCATGTTTAGTGTATGTCTTTGTGCTAGAATTCAATCGTGTCCTAAGGAGTCCCATATTATTGCGGTAAAACGCATTATTCGTTATATTAAGGGCACAATTGGAATGGGTCTATGGTATCCGAAAACCGGAGATTTCTCTATGACGAGTTATTCGGATGCCGACTATGCGGGTTGTAGAGTAGATAGAAAGAAAACTAGTGGGACATGTCAATTTCTTGGTAATTGTCTTGTTTCATGGTCCTTTAGGAAACAAAATTCCGTAGCTCTCTCAACCGCAGAGGCGGAGTATGTTGCCGCGGGGGCTTGTTGTGCACAAGTCCTTTGGATGAAACATACTCTCCTTGATTATAATTTGCATTATAACCATATAAAAATATTTTGTGATAATACTAGTACTATACATATGACAAAGAATGCAAATCAACATAGTAAGACTAAGCACATTGAGATTAGATATCACTTTCTTAGAGATCATTTTGAGAAAGGAGATATAGATATTGATTATGTTTCTACGGATTTGCAACTAGCCGATATTTTCACTAAACCACTTGATTTTGCTAGATTTTCTTTCATTTGTGGTGAGCTTAATGTTTGTGTCATTGAATAAAATATTTTCATAACCCTTTTTGATGTATGACAAAAAGGGGGAGAATGAGTTTTTATGATAAAAATATAAGTTCATATGGTTTTGGTTCCATATGAGTTTATATAGTTTTTAAGGTTTTTAAGTTTTTGATGTGTTTTTATGAATTCTTGTTTTTAAGTTGAAATGTCTTGCAAGCATATTTCATGATCATATGGTTTTGTTTGATGGTTTTTACTTGCACCTTATATTGTTTTTATGATAGCATAATTTGAGGGGAGCTTACTCCTCCCCTATATATTTGCTTATAGCCTATTTGTTTTGTCATCATCAAAAGGGGGAGATTGTTGGCCCATAAGGTTACACTCTCCATTTGTTTAGAGTTTTGATGATAACAAACCAATAGGAGCTATAAGGTACGAATTAGTTTGTTAAGATAAGTTTCAGGTTTGTACCATAATTTGGAGGCCATTGCTTAGCTATTGCAAGAAATTCTAGGTTCATGAAGTAAAGAAGGCTTTTTGCACATCAAGGAAGGAACTTAGAGAGAGAAGGCTCTAGCAAGGCATTACATGGCTCAAGACCTCAAGATTGCTCAAGATAATTTATTAGATTTATTTCTAGTTTTATAGTTTTGTTAAAGAATAGTGAATAGGTTTGAAGCTCTATCACACACGTTTTTGCACACATCTTATTTCCCAAAATATTTCCTATTCAAAACTACTTTA